>NW_020717059.1:6273-23225 GCF_900518725.1 Notechis scutatus | reverse complement strand
TATGGCCCTCTTTAAGTGGTTTACAGAGTCAGCTTATGGCCCCCAGTAATCTGGGTCTGCATTTTATCGACCTGGTAAGGATGGAAGGCTGAGCCAACCTTGAGTCAGCCAGGATCAAACTTCGGGCAGTCAGCAGAATTAGCCTGCAATACTGCATTCTAACCACTGCCCCACCAGGGCTCTTTCTATGCTGTTGCAAGAAGCCTGTGAATGGTTCGGGCACACCTTGGCTGCTATCCAGCGACCAAGCTGGTTGGGCTAGAAGGGGACACAGCAGCCTTCAGTGGTGGAGCCTTGCACTTCATTATTATTGAGGATTGCAGTAACATTCCTGAAGGAGGATGAGCTGGTTCCCCACCTCCTCCCATAGGGCTGGGAAAAGCATTGCTCCTTTTGTTTTCTTGTTGTGATAAGAGGACTAGCCTGTTTTTTCCTTGCTTTTTCTCTGTGGAAATAACAGGAAACTGTCATCTCTGTTTCTCAGCAGTTTTTTTACCAGAAGGGAATGATGTGAGTTATGAGCAAGGCGTCCTCAGGGCTACCCTATGGACCCCTGTTATTGTGGCTTGCTGAACCCATCAGGTCATCTTCCCATGAGTCATTGGGTTCTCCTCTGGGTAATTAAAAAACAGACTGTGCTCTAGTGATGATGGGGTCTGTTGCACTTTCCCGATCAGTCTATTTTGTCCCTAGCTGGCAGCTAGCAAATTAACCCGTACTATATAGTGACTTACATAGGTTTCCTTTCTCTCTCTGTCACCTTTTCTTTCTGCCTAAGAATCTTTCAGGCTGAAAACGGGGGTTATAAAAGCTTTGAACTCAAAATAAATAAACGTTGCCAATGCAAACTAGCAGAATGTATTGTCAACATCTGGCTGGAGAATCCAAGGTTCATTCCGAGAATCCAGGTTCATTCCATTTCCGAAAACCGTACTGTTTATTGAATACACTGCGTGGCAGTGTCGAAGCAAAACTAACTCTGAGTTTCCCAAACACCAGTTTATAGAATTAAACAATACTTTTCCCAGCCAAACCCCCAGCCTCTCACGTAGTCCATGTAAACACGTTCACGTTGTTATGGGAACTGTTTGCTTCAACTCCACCCTTGCTACGATCTCCTTGAAAAGGTTTCAGGCTCTCCCAGGTCTTCAGCAGAATCGCGGAGCTTTCGTTTCCCCATCTAACCCCTTCTAAAGCAACACCTCCCCCTGCCCCCTGACTCTAATAGCAAGTTGAAACAAAGAGGCAGGTAGCTGCCAACGTTTCATTCTTGACATGCATTTGGAAAACTTTGACGAGAGATTTGGTGGTTAGTAGTCAACACATGGATTTCAGGAAGTTTTGATTTACGACCACAACGGAGCCCAAAATTTCTGTTGCTGAACAAGACAGTTGTTAAGTGAGTTTTGCCCCATTTTGCAACTCTTCTTGCCACAGTTGTTAAGTGAATCATTGCAGTTGTTAAGTTAGTAACATGGCTGTTGGGTGAATCTGGCTTCTCCATTGACTTTGCTCGTCAGAAGGTCACAAAAGGGGAATCATGTGACTCAGGGACTCTACAATCGTCAGAAATACATGCCAGCTGCCAAGCATCTGAATTTTGCTCATGTGACCTGGGGATGCTGCAATGGTTGTAAGTGTGAAAAAAGGTCATGTCACTTTTTTTCAATGCTGTTGTAAATTCAAATGGTTACCAAACGAATGGTTGTAAGTCAAGGAATACCTGTATAATAAATCCACATTTTATCAAGGTCACAGAAGTAATATTCATCACTAAAACTATGGTTAATTCTTTTTCCTTTAGAAAAAGGAATGGATGCTTAAGGTTAAGTATGTTAATTTCATGATGAAGAAACACATCTGTCGGAGTTCCAGCTGAGAAACCCAAGCAAAGCAGGCACAACGGGGACAATCCCATCTCCTTATACAAAGCTTTATTGATTACATCATTCCGGCACATATGAAAGCAGAACCAGATCTAGCTATTTCCCATGCAATACCCATATAGTTAAAGTATAGATTCTCCCTCCCACTTTTAGGCCAGGTCACATTGTCCTATTGTATTTCTTAATATTGTGGTAAAATCTTTTTGGCTCTGGCAAACGCCTGTTGAAGTGTCCTTGGTTCCCTTGTCTCATTGCTGGGAGCGTACATTCCATTCTTCCTCTCCTTTCCGCCCCAGGTTGTTGGCAACCTGAGAATCGAAAATGGCTGAAACAGCAAAAGCAAATTTCAAAGCTTGATGATGTCCTTCCTTCATGGTGCTGTAATCAAAATACATGGGATTGTTCCTGTCCCTGTCCTGATAAGGTTGATCCGGCAGCCAGGAGATCCCGGAGTGTCTTCCAGATGAATTTTATGGCTCTAGAGGGTTGGGAGGTCTGGACTTCTTAATCCAACTCAGCACTGCCTATTGCAGAGTGCTAATCTGATGGAGATGGGAAACCAATTTTATGTTATGTTCCAAAGGTGCTTTTTGAAAGAGAACTGGACTTTCTTATTTTGTTTTGTTCTTTTTAAATGTTTCACTTCTCATTCAGGAAGCTTCTTCAGTTCTGGCTGAATGGTGGGGAATGGAAGGATTTATATTCGTTGCAGTCACCTGGTTGCTAGCACTCTGAAGGTTGGTCTTTAGCTCTCTGAGAGTCATTGAGGCCCCTTGGGGGTTAATCTGTACCCTCTGGGCTTCCTGAATCAGAGTGCAAATAGGTAAGGAAGCTTTTTTGAGACTGCTGAGAGGCCTTCTGTAGACAGGAGATAGGTGGTGTCATATCCCTCCCCCTCTGCTGAGAGGGGCTGGTCAGTTTTAATATAGATGGCCCTTTGACCCCTTTTTCAGTGCAGCGGTCCTCTCTGTCCAGAATGTGGATTCTGCTGTCTTCACAAGAGAGAGCTAACAACCAACCTCCAGAAAGTTAACAATCCAGCCCTCAGAGTGCTAACAGCCAGATTGACTGCTGAGGAATAGAAATCCTTCCATTCCCCACCAGAACTGAAGAAGCTTCTTGGATGAGAAGGGAAATGTCTTCAAAGAATAAACCAAGAAAGCCTAGTTGCCTTTTGGAAAAAGCATCTTTTGGGACAAACACGGCTAGGATGATTAAGGCTCTCCCTAGACAATGTCATGCCATGTTTTGAACGCTTTTCTTCCTGACAGGGTAGCTCAGGATGGGAGATCAGAGGCAACGTTCGTTATCCACGTCCGGAGAATCACTCTACCTTGTTCTAGGATTGGACAAGAATGCCACCTCAGATGATATTAAGAAATCATACAGGTAAGGAGGTGGAACCTCATCCTAAAGGTAGCATGGATTCCAGATGCATTTTAAACATTTGCAGTTTCAAACATCTCCAAGCGGCACATAAGTATGTGGCAAACAAACGTTTGTTGATACAACCAGCTCAGCTTGTGATTTGGAATCTCCGAATTTCTAGAGCCTAAAACAAGTAGTGCTCAACTTAGAACCACGTCTGGGACCAAAATTTCTTTTGCTAAGTAAGGTGGTTGTTAAGTGAATGGCTGCAGTTAAGTATATCGGATGGTCGTTAAGTGAATCTGGCTTCTTCCCTTGACTTTGCTTGTTGGAAGCTATCTGGGAAGCTTGCAACTGACAATCACAGGACTCTGGGATACTGCAACCCTTGTAAACACATGCTGGTCGCCAAGCAACTGTGATAGTCGTAACTATGAGGATTGTTGCCGGTCACTTTTTTTTTTAGTGCTGTTATAATTTCAGACAGTCACTCAATGAACGTTTGTGAGTTGAGGTCTACCTGTGTGAGGTCAGCTGGTGTACAGACCAGTAAATGCACTTAACAGCTATTTCTATTGGAGAAAATGTAGCTGTTGGAATCTCCTCCCCCAACTTTCTTGAATTGGGGAGTCGACAAAAATTCAACCAACTGTGATCTTCCAAGGTTTTTGCAACTGAAGATATATTATCATTTACCTTAGTTAAATAATGAGCTTTTGCTCTTAAAAAAATCTTGTTTGATTTCAGCATAAAGCAAAAACTAAGCAAATATTAAGAAAACAGGAGCATAAACTCTCAGCAACAGGTGGAAAGCTCAAAAGTAATGTTAGCAAGTGTTACTTCTTAGAAAGAGTAATGGAAGCTTGGAACCAACTTCCAGCAGAGGTAGTGGGTCAATCATCAGTAACTGTTTAAACATGCTTGGAATAAACACATGTCCATCATCCGACAAAATAAATAAATAAAAACTTCAAAGGGCAGACTAGGTTTTTTTTATTATTATTTTTCCATGTTCAATGGGGATGTGGAATACTTGAAATCTGAAGAAAAGTGTTTTGGTGTAGTTGTGCCCCCAAAATAAGTGGCATATTTTTGTGGGTTCACAGCTGTGATTGAGATAAAGAAAGAATCAAGAGCCCCAGGTTTCAAGGATGCTGCCACATAGAGCAAAAAGAAAATGGAAAATCAATTTGGTGTTTCCCTCTTAGTATTAGCTTAAACATACATGCAAAAACATGAATTAAAAATAGAAGCAAGCAGGTCCAAAACTTGGAACGTGTTGTTATTCTTTCCAAGCCAGAATTTAGCCTAATTACTTTAACCTTTTTTTTCTTTTCAGTCATCTAATTAGGGGATTGGGTCACCTTGTTCTTTGGCTGTTTCTCATCAGTGAGTGTTAGAAATCCTGCCAATGAATTGCAAAAATAAAGTTGCAGTATTTCTCCTTAAAATGTATCAGGTATTTCCGAATCTGTCTGTAACTCAGGCTGATCAAGAATAATGTATTTTTTTAAAAAAACACTGGATGGGAATCATCTACTTTTAGAGGATGATGAGCTATTGGTGGTAAATGTTATTCTAAAGTTTTGATTTGAAGGGTTGACAGTTTGTGACGGAGATTGAATCATCCCCACTGCACTTATGAGCCAGTGGGGTCCTTGGTACTCTCTGAATTTGATTGCTTGCAGATGTTTCATTACCCAACTAGGTAACATCATCAGTGCTGGAAGGGGCTGGAATTTGCAGAGAGGAGGAGGAGGAGGACTATGAGGTCCTTCTGTTCAAAATGCAGTTTAGGCAGAACTTAAGCTTTCTTAATATTTCTTAATAAATCTATAATTTACTTCAGATACCAATGAACCACATTCATTTATGGCTAAGATAAACCCATTCTTTGCATCCAGCTTTTCTTTTTAATGGGAACTTCCACTACTTAATTACTTGCTATTCTTTTAGCATTCTGCATATGCTCAGGAGCACATTCTCCAACAAGGGCTCAAACAGGAAAGGTGCTTTAGAGTGGGGAGGGCTGTTTGTGCCCCATCTGTTTATGTCTCCAAAAAGAAGCTGCACTGGCAGAGTTGAATAAAAGTAAAACAATTTGGCTCTTTGTGGTGTCAGCTTTCTTGGAGAGTCAGGTATAGCTAATCCTCAACTTACAACCGTAATTGGGCCTAGATTTATGGTCGTAGGTCATGGTGGTCATTAAATGGATTTACCATGTGACTAGATCTGATCGCTGGCATTTTTTATGCTGGTCATTAAGGAAATCCATTTTACCTAACAGGTGGAGGGTTTTTTTGTCAGAAATTGGAAATAAATACCAGCAAAACTGGCAAAAAAGAGTCAAAAATTGCCACCACATGGCTAGTGGAGATGGCAAGCGGCCATACAGATAAGCCTGTTCCCAACATTCAAAATGTGATCGTGTGACTGCATGAAGGGGATGCAGCCATCGTCACAAATAGCTCCAGGTTTCTAGCTTGATGCCTTCACCACTAGATATGGTCTTCACTTAGTGACTATCCAAAGTTACAACAGACACCAAAAAGCGACATCCTCAGAATGTGAAGTCTGTGTTTCACACACACACACACACACACATTTGTTGTATAAATGAGTGTTGCGTGTAAGAGGGAGCTCTTGCTTCATTTTTCTCAGAATTCCAACTGCTTGAAGAGTAACTCCCTAGTGACTTGTTCCAGCAGCTATATTTAATTTTTTGTCAAACTTTCCCCCGCCCCCTAAATATCATTTACTTCTTCCATAGGAAACTTGCATTAAAATATCACCCCGATAAGAATCCAGATAATCCAGAAGCCGCAGATAAATTTAAAGAGATTAACAACGCACATGCAATATTGACTGATGCCACAAAAAGAAATATTTATGATAAGTATGGCTCTTTGGGGCTGTACGTAGCAGAACAGTTTGGAGAAGAGAATGTGAACACCTATTTTGTGTTATCCAGCTGGTGGGCCAAGGTGAGTACCGAGTGGATTCTGTTCTGAAATTAATTAAATTAATTTTGTCTTGAAACAAAATTTGCCTCATTCATTTCAAGGATTGAAGTGCCTCTTTTCTAACGTGGAAAAAAGCGATTATCAGTAAATATTTGGGCTTCCATATAGCTACCACAGACCAGTTTCCTTGGCCTCTTTATCCTGTTCTCTCTCCCCCTCTATAAATTGAATAACTGCTGAGGCTTGTAAAAATGCTAACTGCAGCATGATTAAAGAAATTTTAAATCACATATGATTTGTGCGCCAGTTAATTTTCCTGGGGGTCATAAAGATTTCCAGAGCAAGAAGCAGCCTTGTCTTTTTTAAGGAGTGCAGAAAGGTCATAAGAGATCATATTTTTCTAGATGCCTGCCTCAGTCTAGGAAAGGAAAAGCAAATACTTTAGAAGAGGACTGTGAATTGCCATTTATCATTTTACAAGGGTGTTTGTTAAAAATCTTCTTTTTTTAAGTCTGTCATTTGCAGACCTGTTTTCTAACATTCATTGTAATTATGATCGGCTTTTCTAAAATGGATTGGTTTTCATCTTTCGTGGCGAGGTACACAATTTTGAGGCCAACAACGCATTTTAATTTGACTAATTTTTCATGAGCAATATCTTTCTGATTACATTAATGTCCCTTGGGACGATGCCGAAGATGCTGCAAATGATCACAAACGCTGGAAAACCCTTGCTGCCCTCCATGGCCTGCACAAGACCTAATGATGATGATGATGATGAATATCTTCCCTATACAATTTCCTGAAAATTCTAGATTGCTTTCGGAGGGCCCACGGAAGGCTTAAAATGGGTGACATCATGTGATATTCTTAAGCTAAAACACCAGCAAACCTTTCTGTTTGCTAGATTTCTAGATTACTAGGCTTATTGAAGTTCGAAATACATCTTAATTAAATCTAGTCAACAGAAAGGTTTGCTGGTGTTTTAGCTTAAGAATATCACATGATGTCGCCCATTTTAAGCCACCTGTAGGTTTGAGGGCTCTGCTTTCCTGTTTTGGTGAGTCGGCCACACTTATCTATGACTTTTAAGCTTTTTCCTGGATTCTCTTCCACGATAGAAGCATTTTGAACTCCATCCATCCAAGAGTTTGTTCATGCTAAGCCATTGCTACTCTCCTATACATAAGAAAGAGTTTTATGCTAATGGTGCAGTTTAGATGTATTAGATCAGATATATATTTTGGTAATATAATGACAGCCCGAATGCTGGAAAGGTTGATCAAGAAGGTAGGTTTAGAAATATTTCTAAATTCATCAATGCTATTATTCATCCCAATCCATCGTGACACAGGGCAATATTCACAAAGCAAGATAAACTGAGAATAAAATGTTACAATATTGTTAATGTATTAATGACATTAATATAATCACCCACAATCATTCAAACCCAAAGGCATGTTGGGATTACGACGGTCTTGTTAGGCTTATGATATGAGAGACATGATGGGCTCAAATGGACAAGGTTGGCAGGGGTGTCCAACCTTGGCCACTCCTAAGACTGGTGGACTTCAACTCCCAG
This sequence comes from Notechis scutatus, assembly GCF_900518725.1. The sequence goes on along the minus strand of NW_020717059.1, from coordinate 15,426 downwards.
AATTCTCCAGCCAGCATTTACAATAAGGCTTCATCAAGAAAGCAAGAATCCCGCAGGCCTTGATAAGGAATTTTGGTGCAAGAATTAACGAAGATTACAAAATTCTGAAAACTCTGGTAGGACCCCAAGCCCTCTTTTATAAGCGTGTTCATTAAGGTGATGTCTCTTTGAACATTTTTAATCTCTTTTGCCTGGAGACCAAATGACTGTTTATGAGATAGGCCAGTATGTATGCCTAGTGTTCCTCTTGTTTCTTTATCAGCTTGTTTACAAGTTCTCCTAGGGCCATCACTGAAAAGGCCTATGGTGGCCCATACTCCATGAACAGCATCCCTTGAGCTTAGGGAGATCCTTAGCAGATCCTCCCTCGGTATTCAGTCTGGACAGGCAAATCTCATTGTTTAGCAAGGTGGTTCCCTATCTATCCCAGTGCTAAATTTTAAAAAGCCTTCTAGATAATATCCAGCATTGGACCTGGGTCAGCAACCCCAAGATGATTCTACAATGTCAGATTTTCTTAACCTGGCACCATGTTTTGTAGCTATTCACCCCTTCTGAGTTGTCCTCCAAGGCTGCCTCATGTAGAATTGGCTGATTAACTAATTGAATGCGTTTGGATCAATGTCTAACACGCAGGACTCTAGAATTGCTGAATATTTGTCATAAATCAGTATAGTTAAGGTGGAAGATCACACCCAATGAGCCATCATCAGCTCTTAGGACATGTGATCAGCAGCAGATCTTTTCCACTGCTCAGAATTCAACACTCAATCTTTCAGAACACCCAATTCTGGTCACTACCTTTCTCTAACTTGACCTCCCCAGGCAAGCTTGCTTGCTTCATGTAGATAATCTACATTTCTTTTCCCCGCTATCCAGGCGCTGTTTATCTTCTGTGGGCTCATAACCGGGTGCTACTGTCTCTGCTGCCTCTGCTGTTGCTGTAACTGTTGCTGTGGAAAGTGTAAACCGAAACCCCCCGAAGGAGATGAACCAGAATGTTATGTCTCTCCAGAAGACTTGGAGGCCCAAGTACAATCAGACGAGAGGGGTAAGTGTTGGTTGCTCTAGTAGTTAAATCGCCAGAAACACATCCAAACATCAGAAAAGGGGAAAGAGATGACATGGTGTGGCTTAAGGTGCGAGAACCAGTTGGTGTAGTGGTCAAGGCATCAGGCTAGAAACAATGACACAGTGAGCTCTAGTCCCACCTTAGACTTCGAAACCGGCTGGGTGTCTTTGGGCTAATCATCAAGAGACAGTGAGTTATAGTTCTGCCTTAGGCGTGAAAGCCTGCTGGCTGTCTTTGGGCCAGGCACCAGGAGACTGAGCTGTAGTCCTGCCTTAGGCATGACAGCTGATGGTTGACTTTGGGCCAATCGTTAAGATATAACTTCTAGTCTAGCTTAAGCATGAAGGCCCCTTGAGTGACTTTGGGCTGATCATTGGGAGACGGTGAGTTCTAGCTCTGCCTTAGGCATGAAAGCCCGCTGGGTGACTTTGGGCTAATTATTAGCCCAACCCAGCTCACAGGGCTTTTGTTGTGCAGCCACTCTCTGCATCCAGTCAAAGGACGTCATTTTCTTTTCAAAAATTGCAGCACAAAACTTTTCTTTCTCAGGTACTTAAGCAAACTACTTGCATGAACTATCGACAGATTCTTTTACTTATGTTGGCTTAATAGCTTTATAATTCATCAGACAGGACTTAATATAAAAAATACAGCAAATTCATAAATTGAGCATTCAAGTAGATACAATTAAAAAAAAAAACAAGATGAAATGGGTGAAATCTGTAAAATGAATGTTCAAAATAGAATGGCATAGTAATTTCCTCTCACGAGCCTGTTAACACCAGCCATTACAGGTAGCGCTTGAGTTACAAGCATTTTTTTTAGTGACCATTCAAAGTTACAGCAGCACTGGAAAAACGAACTTATGACCAGTTTTCAACTTACAACTCTTGCAGCTTCCCTGTGGTCACATGATCAAAATTCCAGTGCTTGGAAACCAGCCTGTATTTACGGTATTTGCACCCTCCTGGGGTTCCCTTTTGTGACCTTCTGACAAACAAAGTCAATGGGGGAGGCCAGATTCACGTAACAACAGTACTGGTTCACTTAACAACTGTCAAAAAGCGTCGTAAATTGGGGCAGAACTCACTTAATAACTGTCTTGCTCAGCAGTGGAACTTTTGGGCTCAATTGTGGTCATAAGGCAAAGACAACCTGTACCATCTGAGTAGCCACAGAATACTTTCCTTACAATAGGTCTGGAATTTCTGGCAAATGCTCGTTTCCACCAGCCATGACACCTTGCATATCCTGTGGATGCTTAAATAAACTTTTAATAAGTTACGAAAATTGGCCAGGAAAGGTGGTAGCTGACCCTTCTTGATGTTCAGCTTTCAAAAAGTTGCTGTTTCTATTTCAGAGAACACCGAAGGCCCCATCGTGATCCAGCCAGCCTCGGCCACAGAGACGACTCAGCTCACGGCAGATTCTCACCCCAGCTACCACACCGATGGATTTAACTAAGTTAAGGAAGCACCTATTTAACCCGAACGGATAAGAATAAACACATAAATGGCCAATCCAGCACTAGAATCATGGACATTAGGAATAGATTATGGGGAAGGGAAAGTGTTCGCCGATGGTCAATTGGGCAGCTTCATAACCTGCTGGCAAAATATTTTGTAATCCCCTTGTCATCTTTTTTGTCACCTTCAGTGTCGTATCTCAATGAGACATGGAAGTACTGTAGCATGCCGAATCTGAACCTGTTTAGCTTTAGTCTTCTTTCTTTCTCTTTCTCTCTCTCTCTCTCTCTTTTGTTGTTTTCCCGTTCTGTTTTTTAAAAGGAAGAATAGCATGTGTCAAGTTTACATTATAAACGTTTTTTGTGTTGTAAATGTACTAAGGAGTTTATCATGACAAGTGTGACGGTTACATTCTGCATTTTAAGCAGTCAAACCGGGTGAGAAACGAGGAGGCATTATTTTTTCACAGAGAACTTTAAAATTGATCAAATGGAGCCACAAAACTTCCATACAGTTGAGCTACTGCCCTCCTGCTCCCCTGGAGAGCAACAGAGATTTCCCCCTGCCCGTTGACACCTGACTTTTTGCCTCAATAACTTTTATTTTGAAAAATGATGATGTTGCCAGGAAGGGAAGAGGGGTGGGGTAGATTTTAAGGGAGGGGAGGGGGATTCTGTTTTCTGGAAATGTTGTTTCCGTTTTTTTTCTTTCAAAGCTGTCTGATGCTTCACAGGCATCTTGTTCAACCTTCTCTACGGTGTAGGAAGTTGTATCTGGAGGGCAATCATCTCTGCAAAGTTTTCTTTGTAGTTTTCTTGTGTGGGAGGGGGCCAAAGTAGTGTGTGTTGTTTTTTTTATTACAAAGCTAGAAATGACTTGAATCGTCTCTTTGACACTTAAATTAAAGCGCACATTATTCTTGTTTAAATTTAAAATAAAAAAAGCATTCCCCAAACTATTTATAGTTAAACCACTGGGGCTTTTTGGGTACAAATGCATGTTTTCACTGCCCAGTCAGAATGAAGTGTTAGTGATATCCGAGAGCAACTTTTAGATTTTTGAAAATATATATATATATATATTGATCTGAGAATTGTTCTCAAATTACTCTTTTTAAAAATAATAATAATAATAAATCTTATCAAGTCCACTTTATAAATGATGTGTTCTAGTGATATATACTTAGATTTATTTTTAATTTATATTTTAAAATAATCACTGCCACCCGGCTCACGGTTCCTTAAATTGGTGCCATCACCTAGCAGGTGTTGGGGTGCAGCCCTCAGTGTTCACCAGCCAGCAGGGTTGAATTCCTGTTCTGGAACCGTATGGCAGTGATTGTCAAGCCTTGATGACATCAGTCTGTTGATAATAATTTGAGCCCATTGCTCACAACTGGGCTGATACCATCTTGGTTTCTGCTCTCTGCCACTGACTGATAGGTGATATTGTGGCAGTCATAGTATCATGAGGCTGATGTCAAGGATATAATTCATGTCTTTTGCACCTCAACATAATGCATGCAATGCCACTCGGCTCCCCCCTCCTTTTCTCAATGTTCATGGCTGGGAATTTTGGGATTTGGAGTTCCAACACATCTGGAAGCCACCAAGTTGAGGAATAGGGAACTGGCAGGTCACAATTTTGACAGTGATTCCTATTGTAAAATTGGCTTCCATTTTTTTCCATTTCCAACCTTCTCTGCAAGGGCAAGAATCAGATTGAAACTGACTAGAACTGAGCAGGTGGGGAATAAATAGGACCTGAGGTGGCCGGACCAACCTTGAATCCATGCCTGAATTTATCTGGTTGGCTGGCTGACTGGTTTCTTTCTCTGCCTCAGTCCCACCTTTATAAAATGGGAGGGGTCCGTCTCAAATGTCCAAATTTCATTGTGTGGTACTTTACATATTTGAAGCAGTGTATGGTAGAGTTGTATGAGTTGTATGTCTAAATGGTGATTTTTTTTAAAAAGGAAACCCACTTGCTCATCCATGTATCTGTGTAGAGCAGGAATATCCAACCTTGGTGACTTCAAGGTTGAGCTTGTGGGCTTCAACTCCCAGAATTCCCCAGCCAGCATGGCTGGCTGGGGAATTCTGGAAGTTGAAGTCCACTGGTCTTAAAGTCACCAAGATTGGACACCTTTTGTGTTCTGCAGATGTTCTTCCGGACCGAATCCCAATTGGGCTCTTTCTATTGAACATTTTCTCTGTGATGAGTGGGAGAATCCACCACAAATGGAAGTTGTGTGTTCATCCAGGTAGCGGGCGTCTCAAAGTTTCCTCTATTGTTCAGGGTTTTGCAGTAGAATTCACTAGGTTTGTTAATAAAGCCATCAGTCCAAACCTCCTCTATTTTGCGAGCTGCTTCCGCTTCAATCACTTCCCCACCGTCTTTTTTTGTCTCACAATCTCATTCCTGCTTTGCAATCTCTCTGGGAGTGGACGCCCACGAAATCCTGTCACCAGCAACCGCCTTTGCATATCACGTGCGTGAGGTTGTCATGGCCCGTTGTGACATTGTCGTAACATCTACCGGGCACCAGCGCCAGAAAGGACCGTACAATTTCCGAGGGCAGGTTTGAATGGTCCCTGGTGTGTATATTTATGCATGTGTTGAATCATCGCAAAGTGAAAACGTTCCCTCTAGGAAGCACTTCGGGGTTCTTCTTGCAGGTTTTCTATTTTAAGGGGGTCACGGGTTGTTTTTGTTAAAAACAGGCAACAGCTTTATCTCACATAATACTTGAAATAGTTGGTCAATCTATCTGGTTGTTGTTTCACTCTCTGAGTAACTCAGTGGTATCCCAACTTTGGCAACTTTAAGACCTGTGGACTTCAACTCCTAGAATTCTGGGAGTTGAAGTCCACAAGTCTTCAAGTCACCAAGGTCCCTGGTGTGGATGAATTTCCCCTTCTCTTGCTTTTTACAGCTTCTTTTTAAATGCTTCTCTGTGGCTTCCTCTCCCCCTTCTGGACTTAGATATCATTTTGATTCTTTTTTAACAATTTGAAGGATGATGTGTAAACCCAACCCACTTCTCAAAATTACCATTTGGGTAGTGCCCTGCTAGCTCCGTTATACTCTTGAGTTCACTCGCCAAAATTGACTGTCGGGGATGTGTTTTAGGGGGTACCATAACCATTCTAGTAATTACATTGCAAATTTTATTCGATTCTTTGTGTTCTCATTATGCTAGTTCTTTTCTGCAGGACCGTTATCATGTTCTTGTAAACTTTCTTGATTCCTCTCTAACTCATTGTTTCCCAACCTTAGCCATTTTAAGATTTATAGACTTCAATTCCCAGAATACCCCAGCCAACGATAGGATATTCTGGGAGTTGAAGTCCACACATCTTAAAATGGATAAGGTTAGGAAACACTGCTTCAATTCTATTCAGGAGGTACACAGATCTTGATTAGTCTGGACCCTGATCTCCAGTATAAAATGAAAGCCAGATTCCCACCTCCAGTCAGTGCTGTCTTCTATTCAAGAGTTTTTATGTTTTAGATTAATTTACTTTAATTTAAAGTTAATCGAAGCCAAAGATTCCCTTCCCTGGTGTAGACAGGTTTCTGAAATCTTGTTAGTACATAGATTTTTTTCTCTTTAAATCAAGCCCAAAAGTCAAAATCCCAAGAGATGGCTGTCTGTGCCTTGAGCAGTGGAGACTTTAAAATCATATGACCTACCTTTTGCAGAGGTTCTGTGTTCGATTCAGCACAGTGCCTGGTTTCCCTGATTTTTCAGTAATGAATAAGATGCAAATTCAACCTGAGGATTTTTCCCCCAGTAGCCTGACTTTGTTTTTAATTTACCAACTGTTGTGTGTTGCCACACACAACAGCTGTTTCTTCAGACTTTTCTAACTTTGTCAAAATCTTGGCAATAGATATTAATGCGTTTGTGGTAGGTATAAATATGGCCCAAAATGTATTACACCCCAGAATGAATGTTCCCCAAAGTTATGGTCAAGCTGTATTTCAGTCATCCATTTGGTGAAACCTAGCATCCCCTTTGAAAGCCAAAAGAAGTTACTGAGATCCAAGATGGGCCTCAATCAGTATATGCTTTTTTTTTTAAAGAAAGTCCACTGATCTTGGTTTATGAGAAGACCCAGTGCCAATAAATTTGAAGCCAGAACTTTGCCAGTACATAATATTTTCATTTTCTTTTTCTCTGATTCAACTAAACATGACAAGTTTCCCAAATTGTTTTCTGATTAGGCAGTCTTGCCAACATATATATTGCTGCTAAATTTTCTGGCCCTTTGCCCTTAGCAAATTGCTCATGTATCCTAAACCTGAAAACTCATCCAGATGACATTCAGATTTTCTTTTGAGTAGCCAAATTTCTCTTGATTATTCCACCACCATCACCTCCTCCTCCTCCTCTTTCATCTCCTTTCTTCTCTCCTCCTACCTTTGTTTCATTCATGTTCTCCTTTCTGTCTCCATCTCTCTTCCTCCTTTTTCATCTCCCTTCTTTCCTCCTACTTCATTCTTTTTCTCCTTTTTCTCTCTCCATCTCTCCTCCTCCTTTTTCTTTCTCTGTCTTCTTTCTTCTTTGTCCATCTTCTCCTCCTCCCCTTCTTCTACCTCCCCTTCATTCTTTTTCTCCTTTTTTTTCACTGTCTCCATCTTCTTTTCCTCCTTCCCGTTCCCCTTCCCTTTCCTCCCCTTCTACATAAATTAGGAGCATTTGCTTAAATGGATAAGAGGGATACAGGGCTTTTACTAGCAAGCTGAGAGGCTTCATTAAAAATCTCACATATGTAGGAACTCTTGAGTTTTATATTTGTAGATACAATTATGTAAATATCTTCAAAGCAGTTATGTGTATACCTTGCCCTATCTTATGCTTGCAGCAGCTATAATTCGTGGTCGCTTTAGTTTAGCATCCTTTGTTTTTATGACTTTGGATAATGACCCTGATCAGGGGTGGGGTATGACAGGGTTAACTACAGGGTTGGGGATTTAAAAGCTTCCCTTCACGGCAGTCGTCATCAGCATGCTGTGTGCAGAGACGCAGCCTTTGGAACAGCCCTCTTTTTTTCCTGCTTTTTTAACTGCAGCTGTGCCTCGTTCGGCAGCTGAAGTTGAAAAAAAAATCAGGAAATAAAGGTCAGGTAAGAGCCCGGGTGGGCAGGTGGGCAAAAACATCAGCAGGCATAGAACCGGTTCTATGTCTGCTGCTCTTCAGAGTTTCCGGTTCTACAGAGGTGGACAGAAGTGGTGGAAACCCACCCCGACCCTGATTGTGCACACAGAAAGATACCCTGTGGAATTGCATAGCATGCTCGCTCAGCATTCCCCAGTCCTATGCTCTCTGAGACAGAACCTCAGTAAAATCTGGAGTCCAACTCCGGCTCACGTCCTGCCAATCATCTGCAAATACACATTTCTGCAGCTCATGCTCCAAGCAGGAACGATCTCAAGCATCCCTGAATTAGGATTCTTTTATGGCTAAATAAAAAAATGGGGCTTTCCAGAAGAATTCACGGTGAAAGGGAGGCCTTCAGAGATGACCTGAGAAACAGCTGAGAATTAGACGTAGGGAGTACTGTTATATTGAGATCGTGTCCTGCTTTTTCATTCCTCCCACCGTCACCACCACCATCCAAAGGAAAATTTATATATAATTTTACTGGAGGCGATCAGCACAATCATTTTAACTGCACCGTGCAGGTCACAGAAGTTATCCTGTTGGAGATATTTTGAACCATTTTCTTTTTAAATGTCTCCCTGGGAAGCTAGGGATGACCTCAACTTGAAGCTCTATCCAGCAACCAGCCCTTCAGATGTTAGGTTTTTCTTGTTGGGTGTGGATGTTGTCTGTGTGTGAATGTATGCCAGCTTCATCTTGTTGAGCCGTTGTTCCAGTCATCCCTTCCTCATATGCCTGCTCTTCTTAAGGTTTGCTGTTTTGGGGGATGGGTGGGGGTGAATTTATTTCCCTAGTAGTTAGTTCTCAGTCAATTTTAGGGGGTCTCATATATTTAAGGAAAAAGTTTGATAGTCTAAGGCAGGGGTCTTCAAACTTGACAGCTTTAAGACTTGTGGAATTCAACTCCCACAATTCCTCCTCCAGTCATGTTAGCTCAGGAATTCTAGGAGTTGAAGTCCACAAGTCTTAAACTTGCCAAGTCTGAAGACCCTTGGTCTAAGGTAAGGATCTCCCACCTTGAAGACTTGTGGAATTCAACTCCCACAATTCCTCCTCCAGTCATGTTAGCTCAGGAATTCTAGGAGTTGAAGTCCACAAGTCTTAAACTTGCCAAGTCTGAAGACCCTTGGTCTAAGGTAAGGATCTCCAACCTTGAAGACTTGTGGACTTCAACTCCCAGAATTCCTCAGCCAGCATGGCTGGCTGAGGAATTCTGGGAGTCCAAAGTCCACAAGTCTTCAAGGTGCTACAGTTGGAGATTCCTGGACTAAGGGGTAGTTGGCCAGTATATCTGTTTTACAGTGTTGGTTGGGTTCAGTAACGTTCCAAAAACAAGGCTCTGAAACAACAACATTGGGTGCGCGCACATCTCTCACTTAATGCCGATTTTTAGATTTTACTGTGATCTCTTCTTGAAATCCATGTAACCTGTCGAGGTAACTGTT
>NW_020717058.1:269580-279588 GCF_900518725.1 Notechis scutatus | reverse complement strand
AGTGTTGCAGAAGCTTCTGGATGCAGCAGAAAGCTTCAGCACTGTGCGCAGCTTGTTAAGGCAGCAAAACAAAGCAGTTTGTCTCCGGGCCATGCAGAAGTAGCCAAAATACAGCCGCCATTTTGTTCCCAGCCACAAACGGGTGGGGACAACATGTTGGCCACTAGACAAAATGCTTCATTTTGCTACCTTAGAGAGGTCACCACCCACAAACTATTGTACAGAGTTTCTTAAGGCAGCAAAACAAAGCAGCTTGTCCCTGGGCTGATTGGTGGGCACCCAGAATGTTGTCGCCGTTTTGTTGATGGGACAAAACGGCTGCCATTTTTTTGAACCATGTCATGTGTCTGCACAAAGAAGGAAATCATTCCAGTGCTCTGGAAGGCCTCAGAGTTTGGCCTGCTGGTGGGAGTAGAAGAAGCCCTTTTGGGACCCAAGGCACAACAAGTGGAGCATGGGGTGACTTGGAGGTGGGGGAGGGCTTAGAACGGCAAGGGCAAGTGAGCCTGGGCCTGTACTAGACCTCCAACATCCTCCCCCACCCAGGGGGCACTCCACTTGCTCCACTTAACAACTAGAACATTGGTTTTATGTTTCATCAGAGAGAACAGGAATAGGAGGGTCATTAGGTTTCACGTGCAACATCAATGAGAGATACAACCATTATGGTTGTATCTCGAGGACCGCCTGTAAATAAAGCAGCGAACCTAATCCTCCTTCCATCTCCTATTTTTCTCTATAACAACCACCTTGTGATATGGTTGAGCTGAGACAAACTGGCCCAAAGTCACCCAACTGGCATTCATGCTTAAGGCAACACTAGTCCTTGAGGGTTTCTAGTTTGGGGCCTTAATCACTAGCCCAAACTGGCTCTATGCAACAAAGGAATTTATTGAAAGGAAAATTGGAACCCTGCACAGGTATCCCCGTTCACAGAAGTAAAATTATTTTCTTTCAAAGTTCCTTCTGCTCATCCAACGCAAAATATTTATTTCCATGAAAGAAACAATTGGCAAAAAAAAAAAAAGCTCATGACCATATTGGTTGGAAACATGCGAAAGAGGCCTTCATCTTGAAGTGGGTAGACAGCAGCTAAGATGATGATGATGATGATAAATTTTCATGCCGTAGAAGTTTATAGGAGGAAATTGTGGGTTGGGCTGCAGGCAGGGATGAGATGGCCACCCTTTAGCAAATTTCTGCCTTCCTTGTATTCACTCCTGAGCCTAGTCATTGGGTGCTGAGTGGCTGCTAATCAAGACCAGATGCTATTGAACACCAATTTGGTGTATAAAATAGTATTGTTCTTTGACATGATCTGACGGTGGATAAAACAACTGACTGGCATCTATAAGCAAGACCTGGTTGTGCCCTGAGAGAGATGTTCCTTTCTCAGAAATGGGCCCACTTGGGCACTGAGTTTGGCATCATCCCAAATTGGAGGTGGGGAGCTATTCCCATCCAGAAAGTCCTGTTGGTTTTCAAAGACTGCTCTGCAAACAAGTAGAAATGAGACTTTCATTGAAATTGGGGAGCTGGTGGGTAAGTTGCTGCCCCTGCATGATATAGTGTTCAAAGCATTTCAGGAGTTCATGACACCATGTGACTGATGCTGGTCATCAACACACTGGTAGTCAAAGATTAGATCAGTATTTTATCTTAGGTTCATCGTGACACAATCCATTCCTGACATATGAACTTGGCAGGAGCCCACTTGGAAATGCATATTTGGTAAAACCTTTGTTCAGATCTTCATATTAGTCAACAAAGCAGCCAAAATACTATTGATCAGATAAATCCCAGCAGAAAAAGTTTGATCTTTAATCATTTCCATGGTTTTCTGACAATTTTCATTTTGCTTTTTCAAGGCTATAATGGGCAAGAGAGTAAGAATTGCAAGGAGGAATGCCAAGCGATCCATTCGAAAGGCAGAAAAGGGAAATTTTCAGATCAGATGCAACCAAAGAGTGATGAAACAAAGCAATCACAATGTGGAATTAAAAAAGGCTTTCCTCGGGTCAGTCAACTTTCTAACCATACAATCACTGATATGGAAGAAAGATCATATCAAAGCATGGAGTGTGGAAAGAACTTTAATACATCAGATCATTTGATTTTCCATAACCAAACACATTCAGAAGAGAAACCAAATACCTGCAGGGAGTGTGGAAAGATCATCTGTGATAATCACTCCCTTAGAAGACATCAAAGGAATCACAAAGGACAAAGACCTTATAAATGCATGGAGTATGGAAAGATTTTTCCTCATAGCAGTAGTCTTAATACCCACAAGAGGAACCACACAGGAGGGAAGCCATATCAATGCATGGAATGTGGAAAGACCTTTACTCGTAGGACTACTCTTAATTCCCACAAGAGGATCTACACAGGAGAGAAGCCATATCAGTGCGTGGAGTGTGGGAAGAGCTTTAGTTCTAGTAGTAGTCTTACTTACCACAAGAGGATCCACACAGGAGAGAACCCATATCAATATATGGAGTGTGGAAAGAGCTTTAGTTGTAGTAGTAGTCTTACTTTCCACAAGTGGATCCACACAGGAAGGAAGCCATATAAATGTGTGGAATGTGGAAAGGGTTTTAGGAAGAATTGTGATCTTACTTGCCATAAAAGAGTGCACTTGGGGGGAAAGCCATATCAGTGTAGCGAGTGTGGGAAGACATTTACTCAGGATAGAAATCTTACTTCTCATAAAAGGATCCATAAAGGAGAGAAGCCATATACATGCATGGAATGTGGGAAGAGCTTTACCAGAAGTAATTCTCTGATTGACCATAAAGCTGTCCCCACTCAGGGGAGAAATTATATCAATGCTGGGAGTGTGGGAAGAGTTTTAGATACAGAGGTGATCTTACTAGACATAAAAAGATTCTCAACTCGGGGGAGAATCCCTGTCAATCCAGGGAGCGTGGAAGGAGCTGTGACAATGGGTCCCTTGTAGAACGGAAAAGTATCCACACAAGGAGAAAAAAAAATCTAACTATGTGGAATGGGATTTAGGAGGAGTTGTATTCTTATTTTCTACAGAGGAAAGCAGCCCTATCAATGCACGGAGTGCAGGAAGAGCTTCAACACAAATAGTCTAAAAATCTCATGCAAGGGTCCGTGTGAATAATAATTCAAATAAATACCAAACCTACTTTGATATGCCCGCACAAATTACCTTTCTAATCCAGATCAGAACGGGATGAATCCTAAATCATAATTGTGGTTTTTGCTAAGTAGGAGGTTGTGAAGAAAAAGTAACAGTGGGGATTAAGGGAATTTAACTGCCCTGCCAGCAATGTGTCCTGCCCATTAGTTAATAATTGCAGATTCCCCAATTGTTTGTTGGAATTCCCATCTGAACAATATACCCCTAATGTGTCTCAGAATTAGTTGATCAGCATTTCTCCCTTTAGACAAGATGTGTATAATCATCCCTTTCTAGAGTTCAAGATGTTCTTCCTTAATCTTGTTACAATCTAGGTTTTCCACCCTTGCTTCTCATGAAACCAAACTACAGCAAAAGCCAGGGAAGAAATTTTATTGATCCTGAATTGGAAGAAGCAAGTCAGAGGCGGTCTCCTATCTTTTGGTTGTTGTTTTTTCTTCCTTCCTTCCCTTGTTTTGCTTTATGTAAGAGTGAAGAAAGGATTTAAAGTATGTTGAGATCACAGTCAAGCGTCAGCTGAGGAAAGGGATTTTTGGAAACTGGAAATTAAGTTAGGACAATCACTCCAGGAATGGTGGTAAATATCCACATTTGAAAGGGAATAGGAATAATTACTTCATGGGGATGAAAGTTACTAAATTTGAACTGGGAACGTATCACAGAATCCTCACCACAAACCTGTATAAATATATGGATATGGAAGAAACTTCAGAGGAAGAACTCTGAAAAGAACTATGATTTAGAAGTCCAACAGATGGACATGCAAAGGCTTTTCTCCAGTGAAATTCCCAAATTCTGATTTTTCTCCAGAGTGCTAAGGACCCAGACAAAGATTAAAATAGATTTTCTTTTTTACATTTACCTAAAACCTTAGATTAAATTAATTAAATAATATTGATATGATTATTTTTGAGTCCTATAGTTAATGAACTTTGGGTCGATTGCAAATTATGAACATGAGGCATTTGGAGGGGCCTACGTGAGAGTTTTGGAATCTCGTGCTAGCTTGAAAAGGCTACTTAACAGACGAGCAAGTGGAGAAGCTGAGAGGAAACTAATTTGCCCAAAGACCTAAATTTACAGCAGGAGACAAGAACCCCAAGTCTCAGATCCTATCTTGATACCCTCAATGACATCATCCTTCCTCAATCTGAACACTCGTATCTGGTGCCAGGGTTCTCTTTGACTGATAGCTTCTATTCCAAGGGTGTCAAACTCGATTTCATTGAGGGCTGCATCAGAGTTGTGTTTGATTGGAGGGGGACAGAGTGGATGTCTGTCACATGTGTCGGGGCACCTGTGATGGCCCAAGTGCACTGCCAATGAAAATGGGCTCCCAAGCTCTGTCACACCCCTGTTGGAATCTGATTCCAAGGGGGAGGTCGAACAGCTGACATGGAGTGGGAGTGTGGCTGTGAAGGAAACGGGAAGGGCACAGTCCGGCTGGGCAATCAGGAAGACCCAGGCCCACCCCTTCTTCATCCTACGGCATGCAGGGAGGAACGGATAAAGGAGCAACATGGGTTACGGGGGAGAAAAAGGCCCTGATTCCCTTCATTAGCTGCAGCTGGGAAAACAGGATATAAAGGGTGTTGTGTGCACAGCACCTTGCTGGAAGCAAAGCATGCATTATCTTTGTCAAGTCTTATCTGAGTTCTGGTGTCCTCCCAATTCTGTGTGTTTCTTTATCTTTTGAAGTCTGCAATTCCTTATCCTGCCCTGTCTCGTTAATTGCTGCAGCGTGGTTTGTGTTGGTTTTTATAATTTATATGTACTTTGCGTTCAGACTGGATTTCTTCCCTTTCAAAACTGTTCTTGGGAGAGTTTTTTCTCCAGTCGATGATAACTGGACATTGGGGGCCAAGTTGGAGGTATTAAATGGACTTTACCTACTTTTGTGACTTTGTTGCTTTTGTGCCACGCCTCGGGTCATCACACTGTTTTTGGCTGCAATGGCCTCCTGCAACCCTCTGCCACCTATAATGGATCTCGAGCTCCATTTTCTCTGGCAGAAGCACTGTGGGCCACTCCTACGCTGTTCCCAGGGCCCCGCGGGCCAGATCTAAGCACCCCACGGGCTGGTTCTGGGCCCCGGGCCCTGAGTTTGACACCCTCGTTATATTCCATTTGAAGTCATGGCCCTTTTTCTCCCACTGGGATGAAAACATTGTCTGGCAGATCCCAGAAAGGGGAAAGAAGGCCCGCAACAGCTGGAACTTGAACCCAGGTTCCAAGATTGGGAACCATATATGATGACCTTGTATCCATGGCACAGTTATTTTGAGATCCTGTCTTAAATTCTATGTCTTCATTCTTTCCCCTGCCTCTGAGATTTGGATGGGCACCAAACACTTAAGGAATAATGTGCTTTTAACCCATCTGATGCTGCAGACACCAGGATGGCATGGAGGCAGGGGTGAGATTCAACCGGTGTAATAACCGGTTCGGTGAGTGCACACTTTGCGTGCATGTGCAGCGTTTGAAAATCATCTTTTCCTGCAAGCCCTGTGTGCAGGGCGCACACAGCAATCAGCTGTGCCGTGCAAAGCAGCTGAAGTTGAAAACACAAGAAATAAAGGACAGCCTAGAGCCTGGGCGGGTGGGTGGGCCAAACAGAAGACCAGAAGATCGTTCGAGCGAATCGGTTCCCTCTCAGCTGATCTTCGGAACTACCAGTTCGGCAGAACCGGGCAGAACCAGTAGAATTCCACCTCTGGATGGAGGGCAAAATATATGGGTTTGGTCGTTGAAATCTATACCGATAATAGATAATCAGAATTGGAAGGGACCTTGTAGGTCATCTAGTTCAATCCCCTGCCCAAGCAGGAGACCTTACACCATTTTTGACAGATGGAAATGCAATCTCTTCTTGAAAGTCTGAAGTGATGCTGCCACAACTTCCGAGGGCAACTTCTGTTCCATTGGTTGATTGTTCTGTCAGAAAGTTTCTCCTTATTTCCAGGTTAAATCTCTCCTTGTTCGGTTTCCATCCATTGTTATTTGTCTGGCCTACAGGTGCTTTAGAAAATAGCTGGATCTTTTCCTCTCTGTGGCAGCCCCTCAAATATTGGAAGACTGCTATCCTGTCTCCCCTGGTCCTTCTCTTCACTAGACCAGCCAAGCCCAGTTCCTGTAACCGTTCTTCATATGTTTTAGTCTCCAGTCCCCTAATCATCCTGGTTGCTCTTCTGTGTACTTTTTCTAGTCTCAACTTCTTTTTTTTATAGTGTGGTGACCAAAACTGGATGCAGTACTCTAGGTGTGTGGTCTTACCACATCTATGGTTGCTGTGCTGTAGTGGTTATCAAACTTAGCTAATGCGCAAAAGTTTCCTGGTTTGAAACCAGGCAGAAACGCACCTTTTCTCTGCATCGCAGCCATTCCAAGCTCCAAGCAAGTACAGGAAATGGCCGCCTTCCAATCCAATGTGGAAAAGGAGGTCCCAGAATTTCCTCATTCTGAGAGCTTCCATTTTGGGAGGATGCTGTGGGGATTGGCTTTCTTCATCCCCTGCTTGATGGGAGTGGGGAGGTCCTCTTCTTCCTTGTTGGAGGCTCTGGGCATCAGCTTTGGACCAAAATGCCCCCTTACCTCTGGGGTGTTGGGGAAAGTGTATAAGCCTATTGTCCTCTAGGCCAGGGGTCCCCAACCACCGGTCCCCGGACCGGTAGCGGTCCGTGGTTCATTTTTTACCGGGCCTCAAAGCTTGGGTGCCGCCATCTTGTTTCGATGGCGCTTCCGGGTTTTTGGTTGGAAAGCGGCGTTTGGGTGCTCACGCCTTAGTTTCATCGAAGGGGGGGGGCGGCTTCGAATGAAGAGCTGTCCCGATGGCGGTGGAGTCTCGCATTACTCAGGTACCGGTCCATGGAAGAATAAATAATCGTGAAACCGGTCCCTGGTTCAAAAAAGGTTGGGGGCCACTGCTCTAGGCCACCAGAGAGATACCACGTGCAGCAAGTCAGCCTGGAAGGTAGAAAGTCTAACAACCTGGGCATCGATGGGTGCTGTGAGAAAGTTTTGAGGAAGTGTCTCCATTCCTCCCGGCCCTTCTACCTGAAAAGCCTGGGTGGTGGGGCAGGGGTCTCTCTGCAGGCCACCCACAGTTGGGGGCTTCCAAGCAGGGAGAAAGTGAAAGTCTCAAAGGAAGGGACGCGCCTGCTTCCTTGCAAACCTTCCCGCTTGCAGAACCTGAGCCTGGAGCTGATGCCCCTTCTAAGAAGAAGCTGGAGAGATGAAAGCCACCTCATCCTTCCCTGGTGGTCTAGTGGTCAGGATTCAGCGCTTTCACCGCTGCGGCCCAGGTTCGATTCCCGGCCAGGGAAAGCTTTTACTTCCAAGCCTTCAAGCATCCTGCAGGTGGAGTTTTCAGGGAGGCTTGTTTTCATTGGCCAGAAAATTGCCCTGCCCCTCCTTTCTCTTTCCTCCCTATCCCAACTCCACCCTCTGATCCTAGTAGGATTGATGGCCTCCATGCAACCAGCCTGCCTTGGACCTTCAAAAAAGGCAGTTGATTACTGCAGGTATTTCCTTCCTTGTTTTTCTCTGAAGACGTTTTCGCTTCTCATCCAAGAAGCTTCTTCAGCTCTGATTGGACAATGGGGAATGGATGGATTTATATTCCTTGCAGACAGCTGGTCCTTTGCATTCTTTTTAGAGAGTCATTGATGCCACTTGGAGCTTTGTCTGTGTCTTCAGGGTCACAGAGGTGGAGGCAGGCAACATCCCCTATCTCCAATCTACAACACAATCCTTTCAACAATTCCAAGGAGGCTCCCCACCTATTTGCACTAATTGGGTGACCTTGGGGACATTAACAAACCTCCAAGTGGCATCAATGACTCTTTAAAAGAATGCAAACGACCAGCTGTCTGCAAGGGATATAAAAATCCTTTCCATTCCCCACCATCCAGTCAGAGCTGAAGAAGCTTCTTGGGTGAGAAGTGAGAACGTCTTCAGAGAAAAACAAGGAAGTCCAAAATGGCCTCCTGAAAAAGCAGCTTTAGGATAACCTTGACCTGGATGATTGAGATTCTCCGTAGACGACTGCAGAAATTGCAAGAGACTTGGAGGGTAGAAAGCTGCCTGTCAGGGCTCCGGCAGTTACCCCCATTTAAATCATGAGTTTTGAGCCAAACTTCCAAAACTTAAAAGAAGATTTATTAAGAGTAAACATGCCGGCACTGCCTAGGTGTAGCCGACGCTGAGACACCTAAGTCATTGTCACCCTCGACCCTGGTTTCCCCCCCACCCCCTGGGTGTATCATAATTCATATTCTCCAATGGGACACATCCATAGCCAAGAGTCATCAATCATACTCTCCAGTTAGAATTTTGTGCGGCAGAAATTTCAGTCACCTAGAAACTATCTTTGAAAACATTTATGGAATGCAAGCTGCCCACGGCTTCCCCCCTTCCTTTCTGTTGTCAACTCTAAAAAGATCATAGAAATATTTTATGAGTTGAAACTGAAACTGCCTATGATCCACTGGGGGGGGGAACGGGTGGGTGACAGCCTTCAAGTAGGTTGAGGTGGAACAGTATGGCACGTCTCTGGAGCGCAAGGAGCAGTGGTGCTATGCTAGCAGTTCGGCCCGGTTCATTCGAACTGGTTGCTCGAAGGATCATCTGGGAGCAAACCGGTTTGCTCGGACAATAAGCTGCTGGGCCTGCCTGCCCACCTCGTTCTATTCTGATCTTTATTTCCTCCTTTGGAAGTTCAGCTGCTTTGCGCGTCAGCTGTTGAACACCCAAGGGGAGTGCAGGATTGCAGGAGAAGGTCAGCAGGAAACCCTTTCCACACGTGCAAAGCACGCCCGCCAAGTCACACCCACTGAACTGGTGGTAAAACAATTTGACTCCCACTACTGGCTTCCGGTTTTGCCAGGCTTCGGAAGCGGCGGGGTTTCGCGATCTCTGCGATCCCCGCCGCGCTAGCCGTTCTTGGTTCCTCCGACCCAGGCGGGTTTGGAGGATAAGGTTGCCCTGTAGAGGCAACCGAAGACAGGGAGGATCCGGACAGGGGGTTGGGGTGTTCGCAGACCCCTTCCCCTCCCGGCACAACCTCCTTTTCTCAAGTCAGTCCAGCGGCGGTCAGCAATGGCCGCCACAAAGAAGCCAGCAACCGGACAAGATTGTGCTGGAGGAAGAAGGAGAAATTTTTGAAGCGAAAGTTTTTTTTGGCTGAACTGGGACTAGAAGATACATTTAATACCCTGAAATCTAAGATTTGGGTTTTTTGTTTTTTTTTGAAAGATACTTTGTTTCCAGAAGAGATTTGCAAGCGGCGAGTGAAAGTGTTTAAAGTGAAAGTTTACTCTCCTTCCACATGGAACTAACAAATGAATGCTGAAAATACTACTATTCTATAAAAGGTAAAAATTTAAAGCTTCTTGTTATAAATGGGAAGGGAGAGGACAAAAGGAAAATTTATACTAAGATTTTGTTGAAGGAGATGCCTGGAAGATCTTAGAGATTGGAAGTTACTGTAATAAGAATTTAAAATACAGACTGGCTTTTTTTTCTCCCTTTGCAACTGATTTTAACCCAGGAAGAAGGGAAGAACTTTGTGCTCTATTTGGATTGTTTGGTGATTTTGGGACTTTGGGAATTGTTTTAAGCTTGGAAATATCTTTGGCTGTTTTAAGAAGAAAAAGAAGAGGATTTACAATGACTTTATCTGCTGATGAACTGAGAGAGGAATATGGCAAAATAAAGAAAGATGATGTGGGAGAAATTTTTTGCTTTTTAGAAATGGCGCTTGCTACTTATCAGCAAATACAACAACTGATGGAAGAAGAAGAAGAAGAAGAAGAAGAAGAAGAAGAAGAAGAAGAAGA
>NW_020717058.1:239911-255052 GCF_900518725.1 Notechis scutatus | reverse complement strand
TCCGGTTCCCCCACCATAGAGTCACCTTCTAGTGCAGCGTCCTTTTTTCCTCTGCTGACCGGAAGTCCGGTTCCCCCACCATAGAATCTTCTCCCAGCACGGCATTTCCCCTCCTCTATCTGTCCTAACTGAAAGCCCTATCAATTGTGGAGCCAACCGACGACAGTGAGCCGCAGCAGAGGGAGGAAAGAGCCACATGCGGCTCCAGAGCCACGGGTTACCGATACCTGGTATAGGGTCTCCTGCTTGAGCAGGGGCATGGACTAGAAGACCCCCAAGGTCCCTTCCAGCTGTATTCTGGTTCTGATTCAGGTCATAACATGGGGCAAAGCTCACTTAACAAATGTCTTGCTTGGCAACAGAAAAATGCTGGGCTCGATTGTGGTTCATAAGTCAAGGACTCCCTGTATTTTCTTCCTCCTATTTTGCTGCCTGCTTCCTCTATTCAGTGTTTGTGTGCAGCATATTTAGAAAGGCAAGAAGTCCATGGGACACCTGGAAGAAGCATTGGGGACTAAGCATGAGGTGGGTTATTATCCCACAATGCCCGTAGAGCCAAGTAGGAGGTAAGGCAGATCCCCACCACCTTTGCATTGTCTAATTAGGTAACAGCCCAATTGTTTCTTGCAGGATGGAACTGTACTACTCCTGAAACATCACGTGTTTTTCTCTTGGATTCAGCAACTTCATTCCGTACCAAGAAGACAAATCTGTTTATCGGCTACAGATGCTGTAGCAGATGCTGAGGCCAGAATGAAGGAACTTCTCAAAAGCCGTGGTGGTTAGACTGCAGTACTGCAGGTTAATTCTGCCGACTGCTAGCAGTTTGATTCTTACCCGCTCCAAGTTGTGTCAACCATTCCATTGACATATGCAGGGAAAAAACAACAACTCCTGGAACATAATTTTACCAAGAGTATAACTTTACCAATAGATCCATATAGGCATGGAAGAAGCAAAGCCAATTCTAAAGGTTCCCACAGAAAGCGGCATAGGCAAATTCCCACTTCCGGCCATCTACCATCCATTGTCCACCAAACCAATGCGTTCTTTGTGTTTTGGGAAACAGTCTGTGTGGTTTGAAAAAGTCTCATAACAGGAAGCGTTATGACTTTTGTCAGACTCAGCTGGCTCGCTTGGCTCCCTCAGCCCTCCCCACAACTCCCCCAAGGAGTTTCTGTTGTCAAATTGCGAGGAGAATTGAAGGTGGCAATAGAATCCGAGTCAGTCTTGACAGGTTGACTTCAGCCTGCCATCAGGGGTGGGGTTCTACAGGTTTGGACCGGTTCTATAGAACCGGTTGTCATGATTCTGCCTAGTTCGGAGAACCGGCAAATCGCGCCACTGGCTGGTCCTGCCCTCCCCATCCAGTCACTCCTTACCTGGCATGCGCACCATCAAACTTGCCCGCTAAGTTGCTATTTTTCCCCCCCCCCCCCCCCGATCATCAGCTATTCTGCTGTGCCAGAAGATTTAGATTAGCTAGAAAGCAGAAAATTGTTGGATTTCTTGCTTTCTGACTAATCTAAAAGCAGAGCTGAACCTTCTTTAGGACTGAAGCTTCTATTTTTCAGTGCAGACTCAGGCAGTAGATTGCAGAAAGGTAGATCTCTGAATGAATCTGTGATTCTGTGAGCAACTCAATCCGCCTGCCTGCTTTGCCTGATTTCGGGTAAAAAGTTGCTCTTTTTTTAATAAAAAAATTCAATATTTGCACACATGGTGAATGGTGAGTTAATTTTGTGAGTTTGCTTATGAGCAAATTTTATGGGACAGACTCAGATAGCAGATTGCAGAAAGGTAGATTTCTGAGTGACTCTGTGATTCTGCAAGCAACTCAATCTGCCTGCCTGCTTTGCCTGATTTTGGGTAAAAGTTGCTCTTTTTTTAAAAAGCATTCAATATTTACATAAATATTTATATTTACATACAAGCCATGCCCAGCCAGTTACATGATCACCAAGACACACCCACAAATTAGGACACACCCACAGAACCAGTTGCTAAGAAATTTGAATCCCACCCCTGCCTGCCATCCTTCTGAGATCGGTAAAATAAGGACCCAGATTGTTTGCGAGAAGTGGGGGGGGGGCAATATGCTGACTCCATAAATTGCTTAGAGAGGACTGTAAAGCACTGTGAAGCGGTATATAAATACAAGCACTATTGCTATATGGATAGTCCTCAACCTACAACCATTTGTTTCATGACAGTTTGAAGTTACAATGGCACTGAAAAAAAGTGACCCATGATCCTTCCTCAGAGTTACAACTGTTGCACCCTCCGCCCCCCGCATGATTGGGATTTGGATGCTTGGCAACTGGCATCCTCTGCAGTCACGCGATTGTGATTTGCCACTTTCCCAGCCACCCTCCAACCAGGTCATATCAAAGGGACACCCAGTTTGCTTAACAAGCATGGGATTTAACAGATGTTTAACAGATGTTTAACAGATAATCAGAATTGGAAGGGACCTTGGAGGTCATCTAGTCCAACCTCCCCACTCAAGCGGGAGACCCTACACCATTTCTGACAAATGGCAGTCCAATCTCTTCTTGAAAGCCTCCAAGGATGAAGCTCCCACAACTTCTGAAGGCAACTTCTGTTCCATTGGTTGATTGTTCTCACTGTCAGAAAGTTTCTCCTTATTTCCAGGTTAAATCTCTCCTTGTTCAGTTTCCATCCGTTATTCCTTGTCTGGCCTATAGGCGCTTTAGAGAATAGCTTGACCCCTTTCTCTCTGTAGCAGCCCCTCAAATCTTGGAAGACCGCTATCATGTCTCCCCTGGTCCTTCTCTTTACTAGACTAGCCAAGCCCAGTTCCTGCGACCGTTCTTCATATGTTTTAGCTTCCAGTCCCTTAATCATCCTGGTTGCTCTTCTCTGTACTTTTTCTAGAGTCTCAATATCTTTTTTATAATGTGGTGAACAAAACTGGATGCAGTACTCTAGGTGTGGTCTTACTAAGGCTTTATAGAGTGGTATCAGTACTTCCCTTGATCTCGATTGTATCCCTCTGTTAATGCAACTTAGGATTGCATTAGCCTTTTTGGCTGCTGCTGCTTCACACTGCTGGCTCCTATTTAGCTGGTTGTCCACTAAGACTCCAAGATCCCTCTCACAATTACTGCTATTGAGCCTGGTTTCACCCAGTCTATATGTGTACTTTGGGTTTTTCTTGCCTAAGTGTAGGACTTTACTTTTCTCTACACTTAATTTCATTTTGTTAGATACGGCTGTGTTCTAGTCTGTCAAGATCCATCTGGATCTTGAGCCGATTTACTTAACAGTTATGTCAACGCATAAAATATTCCTATGCCTGTTTTAGTAGTTGCCATAAAAAAGGGGGGATGGGGTGGGGAGGAAGGATATCTGGAAGAGCAGTGGAAAGGGAAAGTACATTCCAACTCTTATCTTTAAAAGACTGTAACTAAAATACCTGCAGTTTTTGCCTGCAAATATATTTAATTGGAGAATGTGAATGATGACACCCAGCCTGTGAACGTGTTCAATTGGAGAATCTGATTTATGAAACACCCAGTGGGGAGGGGGGAAACAGGGTCACAGGCTGTAAATTACGTATGCCAGTTGGCTTCATACAGGGCAGTGCCAGTATGTCGCCTCCAATGAATCCTTTGAAGTTTTTTTGAAGTTTGGCTCGAGAATCCTGATTTCATTAGAGCGATTGCTGGAATCCTGACAGCTTGTGTGTTTCACTGAATGACCATGGCAAAAAAAAAAAAAAAAAGGTCATAAAATTGGACAGGGTCACTTGAAGCCTCATTTAACAATCGCACCACTTAACGATGAATTTTCTGATCCCAATTTATTTAGCTAAGTGAACTTCCTTCCGCGCTTAATACGTTAACACAATACATTTCTCGCCAACCTCACGTGATTCAAACAAGGAGGACCAGCACTGAGGCTTGCGCCATGCTCGGAGCGCCGACCTCACAAGCCTTCTCCCCGTGGGTCCTTTTATGTCTGTCGAGGGCCGTCTTACGGGTGTAGCTTTTCCCACACTCCGCGCACCGATAGGGTTTCTCTCCTGTGTGGATCCTCCGGTGTCTGATGAGATTGGATTTCCAGCTGAAACGTTCTCCGCAAAC
Organism: Notechis scutatus; assembly: GCF_900518725.1. The sequence goes on along the minus strand of NW_020717058.1, from coordinate 250,943 downwards.
TGGGCACTGACAGGCCTGCTCCCCGGGTCGCGCTCTCCGAGTCACCTTTGGGAAAGTCCTCTGCCTGTGGCATTTGGCGCAGTCCCGTTCGCACCGGTGCGGCTTCTCCTCCTGGTGGTTCCTCTTGTGAGTCAGAAGGTCGATCTGGTGAGAGAATCGTTTCTCGCACTGGGAGCACCGGTAAATCTTCTCTCTTATGTGGGCTCTCTCGTGGGCCAACAAGTCTAAACTCTCCTCGAAGCACTTCCCACAATAGGAGCATGTATAGATCCGCTCGGTTGCCATCGGCGGGTCGTGATTCTCGGAACGATCGGTTCTCAGCTGAAGGTTTCCAGAGAGATCAAAACTGGCCTCTCTTCCTTGGAGGGTTTTCGCGGGTCCGTTGGTAGACACCTCGTCACACAACGAGGCTAAGTCAGACTTTGTATCCGGTAAGCTGTCCATATCCTGCTTACTTTTGAGACCCTCCGGAGCGTTCGGCTCTTGGGTGAATTTCCCCAGGGCTCTTTCCAATAACTTCCCATTGGGGTTTATCTCCTTCGGCTTTTCTAGCCGAAAGCCATCCTTAGATTCCAGCGTTGAGTTACCTGATCCTGGGAAAAAAAAAAGAAACATAAAAGATAAGAGAACATACCGTAGTTGCATATAGGTAGTGCTTGATTTACAACAGAGGTGGGATTCAGCAGGTTCTGACCAGTTTTGGAGAACCGGTAGTGGAAATTTTGAGTACTTTTGGAGAACCAGCAAATCCCACCTCTGACTGGCCCCGCCCCCATCTATTCTCTGCCTCCCATTGAGTCCCAGCTGATCGGCTGGGTCTTCTTTGGTTGCCCTGCACAGGAGAACAGAGCTGGAAAGCAGGTTAGTGGGGTGGGAATGGGATTTTGCAGTATCCTTCCCCTGCCACGCCCACCAAACCACACCACGCCCACCAAGCCACGCCCACAGAACCAGTAGTGAAAAAAATTGAATCCCACCACTGATTTACAACCATTTATTTAGTGGCCATTCAAAGTTAACAACACTGAAAAAAAAAAATTATAACCGGTCCTTGCACTTATAACCATAGCAATATCCCCATGGCCATGAGATCAAAATCTGGGTGCTTGGCAACTGGTGGTAAGCATTCAAAATGGTTGCCGTGTCCTGGGGTCACAGGATCACCATTGGCGACCTTTCCAGCCAGCTTCCGACAAGCAAAGTCAGTGGGAGAAGCCAGACTTGCTTAACGACCGACCACGTGATTCACTTCATGACTGAAGTGATTTGCTTAACGATCGTGACAAAAACATTTGTAAAATTGGGATGTGGCTCCCTGGATGTGACTCCCTTTGGAACAAGCATCGTGGTTAGCAATGGACGTTCTGGTCTCAATTGCATCATGATTGCTCTATGGTATTTGAAGCATCCATTAATTAAAATGTGCGGGGGAGGATGGGTTTATTCTACTTGAGTCTTTACAAGGGGAGAGTGATTGAGTTGAGCTGATATAGAATGAACTCTGCTGCTGATCAGAGGTTTTTAAAACATCTTCTCCGGTTTTAACAGTTTTATTAGTTTATTGTCAACTCATAAAATATTTCTATGGTCTTTTTAGAGTTGGCAACAGAAACGGGGGCGGGGGGAGCAGTGCAGCAGTTTGCAAAACCGAAACTGCATTCCATAAATGTTTGCAAAGATAGTAACTAGTTGACCAGTTTCTGCCACGCAAAATTCTAATTGGAGAACATGATTGATGACTCTGGGCTATGGATGTGTCCCATTGGAGAATATGAATTATGATACACCCAGGGGGTGGGGGGAAAACCAGGGTCGAGGGTGGCAATGAATGATGTGTCTCAGAGTCGGCTACACCCAGGCAGTGCCAGTCCAATAAATCCTTTTTACGTTTTGGAAGTTTGGCTCGAGACTCATGATTTAAATGGGGGTAACTGCCAGAATCCTGACACTTATAATATAAAATACAAAAATAAAAAAGCAAGCGGTAGGTAACAAAAGTGAGGGAAAGGGAAAGAGAGAAGTGTAGAGAAGGGGGGAAAAGGGAAAAAAAAGGCATTGATTGCCGACTCCCTTCAGTGCAATAGAATAAAGCATTAACATTTAAGCTCAACTTTGTACTTTTCCATAATAATATAAACTAGCCATTTCTATAACAACAAATCTATCTAATCAGTAAAACCCAAAAGCAAAAATTCATTTTTTTCCACCTCAAGCGCAAAGAAACAAATGTACTTCTATTCTTTTCTTTGATCAAAACAGTCGGTTGAGCCACCTCTGTTAACTCCATCAACTTTTGCAGCCATTTGTCCATTGTAGGAATTGAAATATCCTTCCTACTGTACATTTGTGCATAAAATAGTCTTGCTGCCATCAACATACATAACATCTAAGTTCCATTTTTCCCACCAAGTCTCTTTCTATTAAGCCCAAAAGAAAACTTTCTGGTTTTATCTTTATATTCACTTTAAGAATTTTCGGTATTAGAGTATGAATCCTATTCCAATATTTTTTTGCTTTATCACATGTCCACCATAAATGGTAAAAGGGCCTTTCTTTACATTTACATTTCCAACATTCATTTGAAATACCTTTATACATTCTGGATAACTTGTCTGGTATTAAATACCAGTGATACATCATCTTCAAGAATTGTTCTTTTAAATTGTAATTGAATGTAAATTTTAAACCTTCCGTTTGGTTTTTAAATTGATTACAGGCCGTATTTATATATTGGTATATTGGTCTTTATCTTGTTTTTATTGGATTTTTTAAAAACCAGTTGTTAGCTGCCCAGAGTTGCCATTTGAAATGGGCAGCCAAATAAATTGGGGGGAAAAATTAATAACAATACGTACCATATTTTTTGTACTGTAAGATGCACCTGACCATAAGACGCACCTAGGTTTAGGGGAGGAAAGCAGGCAATGACAAAGACAGAGGAAGAGGGGTTCAGCGCTTTAAAAGGACCCCACCGCCACGGCCCGTATTTTTGGCTCCATAAGACGCACAGACATTTCCACCCACTTTTCGGGGAGGTGGGGGGGGAAGTGCATCTTAGGGAGCAAAAAATACAGTATTTTATTAATGTTTATAATAATAAAAATGTCAGAAAAATGTTGTGGTTCCCCGACAGCCTGTACAGACAGCAGCGGAATTGGACAGTGGGAAAGAACAGGGACCAGTCAGGGAGTCTGGGGAGGACTCGGACGAGGGTCCTGCGTCCAATGCAGAGATGGGGCCAAGACCATCTGGGAGTGGGGTGCTGAGTCTGGAGCCTCCAGAATCTGGCAGCAGCAATGCCGAGGACCCTGGGGAGCCTGTTCCCAGTGCGCGTATGCGCAGAGATGCTAGAAGGCGAGAGCAGCTGAGACAAAAGGGGCAACTCAGGAGTAAGGCTTGGAGGTGATTGCCCCTCCCATAAGGGATAAAAGACAGGCAAAGGTGACGAAAGCTTTGCAGGAAGCAAAGTCATTTGCTCTGTTTGGATTAAACCTTGAAGCTCTGTGGGGACTTTGTACTTCGGTTGGTTTTTTTTCTAGTTCATTTGGCACTCTAGTTGTTGGCAGCAATTCAAAGGAGAGAAAGGTGGGTGCTTATCTCGAGGGACTGTTTGGGACTCATTACAGGCTGGGAATGAACATAATGAACATAATTCCCAGCGTTGAAATAAAACAAGAGTTGTTTTTTAACTAAGCATGTGCTTAATTACGATCTCAGGAAGCCTTGGTCAGAACAGAAAAATAATAAATAATAATAATAAAAACATCCTGTGACAATTTTTTTAAAAAAACAACAACATAAAACAACATCTGCCTCTCCGGAGTCCTTGGGAAGAACTTGTTAGTTGGATTAAACATGCCAAATCCAGTTTAAACATCTGGCTGCAACCAACCATAATAGTAACAAAGTGGTTCTGGGGCTTGTGTGTTCTAAGAACTATGCCAGAATTCAACAATACTGTACATAAATCAGAAGCACCACCATAATTCTGGAACACACCTGAACCTGGCCCCTGATAGGCCTTTCCCAGGGAGTCAGCTTCTTCGGTGGCCTCCGTCCGATGTAGCATCTTCACTCTGCCCGATGGTTCCTGCATCGGTGTGGAGGAATTTATGTCTGCCAGAGGTTTCCTTACCTGAAAGCGAAAGAAGGCAATGCAGCCATGATTGCGAAGTTGGGGGAGAAAACCAAATATTAGGGCCTAAACCAGTGATGGTGATTTTTGTGTGTGTGTGGTGTGCCCACATCCACAATGCAATGCGCCTTGCCCTCTCCCGCGAATGCGTACATAACACCCCTCCCCTCAACTGTACATGCACGCACCTCAACTGATTTTGGGCCCATCTGAGGCCATTTTTGCCCTCCCTGAGATTTGAGGGAAACCCCTGCAACTTCGGGAGGCCGAAAAATGGGCCTTCTGGAAATACCGGAAGTGCCCGTTTTCAGCCTCCGGAGGGCCTCTGGAGTCTGGGGCAGGCCATTTTTGCCCTCCTGGAGGCTCGAGGGAAACCTTGGGAGCCTGAAAAGTGGTCTGTTTCGGCACATCCGGTATTTCGGGAACACCTGTTTTTCGGCCTCCGGAGGTTGCAGAGGCTTCCCTCGAGTCTCCAGGAGGGCGAAAATGGCCTCAAACGGGCTGAAAATCAGCTGGGAGGCGCGCACATGCGCAGTGCAGGTAAGTTTGGCTGGCGCTCGTGTGCCCACACAAATGGCTCTGCCTGCCACCTTTGGCATGTGTGCCATAGGTTCGCCATCATGGGCCTAAACTGTCCTCATCTATACCCCAACCTTCCCCCTCTAGCGCATTTCGCACAATCGGGACAACTAACCCAAGCAACAAAAAGAAGGCTGGCGTCTTCTCTCCATCATTAAAAGCTTTAGTATCTTATCATTCCTCTAAGACAGGGGTATCAAACTCAAGGCCTGGGGCCAGATCTGGTCTGTGGAGCTGCCCTGGAAACAGCAAAGCACCGGCTCGGGGTGCCTCTACCAACGAAAACGGAGCATGGGAGGGCCGCACGGAGTTCGGTTTCCAGTGGCAGAGGCTGCGAGAGGCTGTTGCGGCCGAAAATGGGACCCAGAGGGACATGTGCGGCCCACCTGAGCTCTGTTTTTGTGGGCAGAGGGCTGCAGGAGGCTGTTGCGGCTGAAAACGGAGATTGGGAGCCTGTTTTCGCTGGCAGAGCACTCGGGCCACCACAGGCGCCCTGACATGAGTGACGTCAAGGTGGCCACGCCCACCCTGGCCACGCCCACCCCAGCCCCTGAGGTAAAACACAGCCCTGTTGCAGCCCTCAAGGAAATATTAAGGTTGAGCATGCTAAGAAAGAGAGGGGATTAAAAATGGGGGTGGGGGAGCAAAGGTTATATAAGGGGTGTCAAACTCAAGACCCATAGGCCAGATCAGCCTGTGGGGTGCTTACATCTGGCCCATGGGGCCGCCCTGGAAACAGCGAAGGATTGGTCTGCGGTGTCTCTGCCAGTGAAAATGGAGCTTGGGAGGCCGAGCTTGGCTTTCGCTGGCAGACGGTTGCAGGAGGCCGTTGCAGCCGAAAACTGAGCTCGGGAGCCTGTTTTCGTTGGCAGAGCACTCGGGCCATCACAGGCGCCCTGACATGAGTGACGTCAAGCCACGCCCATCCTGGCCATGCCCACCCCAGCCCCCAAGGTCAAACAACCCTGATGCGGCCCTCAAGGAAATCAAGTTTGACACCCCGCTCTCACGACGCGGTTCCGAAAGGCCTAATAGTAAGCCACGGACCAGGGGATCCCTGCTTTAAGAAGCTCAAGTTACAATTTATCAAGTATAGCACTGTGAAGAAGTATATAAGACAAAATGCTATTGCTATATCCTGACTTTTATCTTCTGTAGGAAGCCCCCCCCCTCCATTCCCAGATTAAAACATCTGGCAGCATCCTTTAAAATATTAAAGGACACATTCTTACACAGGAATAGGCACCTCAGTCACAAAGCCCCCAAAGATGTATAAAAGCCCATCTATCTCAACCTCATTTTGTCAGCCACCCCAGAATCATGCTGCTGTCACTGAAGTTTCTGGCTATTAAACAAACAGACCTCCTTTCCAAAACGCAGCCTGCCTCTATTTTATTCTCAGCGTCTTTCTCCCGGCTTGGAATTGGACCAGTTTTTCCTTCCAACACTTCCTATCAACCCTGGGAGGTAAGTTTGATGTCCCCCTCAAAGTCCACTTGAACTGCGTCTACCCTTTCTTGGCTCAATCCTCTAATACCATGATGGCGAACCTAATGCAGGTGTGCCACAGGTAGCACGGAGAGCCACTTGTGCCGGCACGTGAGCAAACTTACCTCACTGTGCATGCGTGTTCCTCACAGCTGATTTTCGGCTGGTTTGAGGCCTTTTTCAGCCTCCCAGAGGCTGGAGGAAGGCTTCTGCAGGCTTTGCAGGCTGAAAACTAGGCCCGTTTCATCACTTCTTGTTTTTCTGGAAATACCGGAAGTGATGAAACAGGGCTAGTTTTCGGCCTGCAAAGCCTGCAGAAGCCTTCCTCAAGCCTCTGGGAGGCCGAAAAAGTCCTGAAACCGGCCGAAAAACAGTTGTGAGGCGCAGTGCAGGTAAGGGGGCGGCGGGAGGTAGGGATTGCACGTGCATGTGTAGGGGGCGTGGGGGGCACGCATTGCCTTCTGGGTGCTGGCACGTGAGCACGAGTGTGCAAGCATGTGCACAGTTTTTGGCACAGGAGCCTAAAAAGGTTAGCCACCACTGCTCTAATACAATGTTTCTCCCCCGTATCAACTTAAGGATATGTGAACTTCAACTCCCAGAATCACGCTAGCTGGGAAATTCTGGGAGTCGAAGTCCAACATCTTAAAGCTGATAAAATTGAGAAACACTGCTCTAACGAATATACCAGGCTGGCTCTTACCTATCAACGTACCTTTCTAGCCAGTGTGTATAGCTGCCCATCCTACAAGAGGTGACTCTGGGTAACACCGTATTGAAATAAAACCAACAATTAAAATACAATAATCCCTTCCTCTTATCTTCTCTGAAATGATGGAAACAACCCAACATTTCACAAATTGGGGGAGCTAGGCAGCATCATTCTTGTGTGTGTGCGTGTGTGTGTGTTGTCAGCAACTCTGAGTAAGCAGCTTTGAGTGGAAGGGCTGACCCTTTGACACATTGCAATGTAAGCCCCACCCCTTTTCTAGATGTCACAAAGGGGTGGAGCTTTCTGGGCAATGTTGCAATGTGACTTTTGCCACGCTGAAAAAAAACTATAGAGATGCTAGGACGGCTTGGACTCAGAAGTGCAGGTGGTCCTCGACTTACGACCACAATCGATTTCCAAATTACTGTTGTTAAGTGAGCCATTTAGGTAAGCTTTGCCACCATTTCTTTATCAACCTTTCTAGCCACAGTTGTTAACTGAATCCCTGTGGATAACTTAGGAACCCGGCTGTTAAGTGAAGCCGAGACAGCTAAGACGCTGAGCTTGTCGATCAGAAAGGCAGTTCGGTGGTTCGAATCCCTAGGACAACTCAAAAATATTTATCTGGTCTTTTAGAGTTGTCAGCAGAAAGGAAGTTGCGGGGAGTAATGCATACCTTAAATATTTTCATAGATAATTTACTAAGCGACTGAAGCTTCTGGCGTGCAAGATTGTTGCTGAAGAGCATGATTGATGACTCTAGGCTATGGATGTGTCCCATTGGAGAATATACATCCAGAGGGTGGGGGAAGAACAGGGTCGAGGATGAGATGAATGATGTCTCTCAGTGTCGGCTACACCCAGGTAGTTCTGGCATGTTCACTCCTAATAAATCTTTTTTTTTCAAAACTCTGAGAGGTACAGCTAGAGGCACGTGATTTGAATGGGGGTGGATTGTCGGAGCCCTGACAGCTGGCTTTCCCATTGACTGTGCTGGTCGGGAGGTCGCAAAAGGGAATCCCATGACCTTGGGGCACTGCAACCATCATAAATAGGAACCGGTGGCCAAGCCTTTGAATTTTGATCACGTGACCCTGGGGATGCTCCAATGGTCGTTAAGTGTGAAAAAGCGGCCGCAAGTCATATTTTTCAGGGCCGTGGTAACTTTGGTCACTCGATGAACTGTTGTAAAGTCGAGGACTGCCTGGATAGATTCTTTGAAAAAAAACGGGCCCTGGCCAACATATGGCTTACTCTTTTACACCCATTCAACCTCCCCCAAAAGGCGGGAGCATCATGCGCACTGTCAACTCGTAAAACATTCCTATGGCGGTTTTAGTAGTTGCCACACACACAAAAAAAGTGGGGGGAGGAAGAAAATCTGGAAGAGCAATTGAAAGCAAAAGTACATTCCAACTCTTATCTTTAACAGATTGTAGCTAAAGTACCAGAGCTTTTGCCGCAAATATATTTAATTGGAGAATGTGATTGATGACACCCAGCCCGTGAACGTGCTCAATTGGAGAATCTGGTTTATGAGACACCCAGGGGGGGCAAGAGGGGAAACGGTGTGACAGGGGACCGTAAATTATGTATGCCAGAGTTAGCTTCATACAGGGCAGTGCCAGTATGTCGCCTCTAATAAATCCTTTGAAGTTTTTTGAAGTTTGGCTCGAGAATCATGATTTAAATAGGGCGATTGCTGGAATCCTGACACACAGATTTACCCATGCAAGACAAACAGAAGAATACTTGCAGAAACAGCAGAGACTGTAGGACAGTGATGGCTAACCTTTTAGGCACCAAGTGCCCAAAGTGCGTGCGTATCCCCATAATGCAATAAGTGCACCTTCCGTGCATGTGTCCCACCCCATGCATGCGTCCTGCCTCCCACACATGCACAACAGAGACCCAAAGACCAGCTGGATGGTGGGAGGTACGGGCACACATGTGCTACAGAGCTGAGCTGGGGGCGACAGCTTGCACACCCACAGAGAGGGCTCTGCGTGACACCTTTGGCACGTGTGCCATAGGTTCACCATCACAGCTATAGGACGACAGCAGAACAGGCCCAAAATGAAATTTCAGTTCAATGTAATGGCCGTTGATATAACCCGGGGATGTCAAACTCAATTTCACTGAGGGCCACATCAGGATTTTGTTTGACCCTGGAGGGCCGGGGTGGGTGGGGCCAACTTGACGTCAATCACGCCAGGGGGCACTTGTGGTGGCCCGAGCGCTCTGCCAGTGAAAATGGGCTCCCGAGCTCAGTTTTCGGCTGCGACGGCCTCCTGCAACCCTCTGCCAGTGAAAACAGAGCTTGGACTCCCGAGCTCCGTTTTCACTGGCAGAAGCACCGTGGGCCAATCCTTCGCTGTTTCCAGGGCAGCCCTGCAGGCCAGATGTAAGCACCCCACAGGCCGGATCTGGCCCGTGGGCCTTGAGTTTGACACCCCCGATTTAAAATTTGCTCCCCCTCCCCTCATTTTCAATCATCTCTCTTTCTTAGCATGCTCAACCTTAACATTTTGGGGGAGCCTTTGGAAAGATCGCGGGGGCAGTGGTTGCCGAACGGGATAGACTCTCACTTTTTCTTCCAGTCTGCCTTGGGCCCCCCCATTCAGGCTCTCCTCTTCAAGCCCAAGCTCCGTGTTTACATTCACGGGGTCAGCGAAGCTGGGGAAGATTTCCCCGCTAAAGCTGAAATGGGTCTGTAGCACATCCGCTTCATCAGCTCCGGCTTCCAAACATTTTGGGGGTTCTCTACATTCCAAGGATGGGGGAGAAAACGCCATGAACTTCAAGGAATACTGGCACTCCTGCTCGGGCCCAGCGGCCGAACTCTGCTCCACGCTGCGCCAAGTCTTTAGCTCGCTTTCAGTGGGGCGCTGGAAAAGGAGGCGGCTTTTTCCTTCTCCGTCTTCTGCTTTCTGCTCAGGTTGATCCGTTGCTCCTGCCCCCTGGTCCTCGGCACTTATTTCTGGCTGAAGCTCCTGGACTGAGATGGAAAAGCTTTGCTGGTAAATTTAGGCAATAGCATTGCCCCCATTCCCAGGTCAAATCCATGGGAAAAAGAGAGGGAGGGAAAGATAGAAGGAGGGAGAGACAAGGGGAAGAAGGCAGGAAGAGGAGGAAGGAGAAGAGGAAGGGGAGAGAAGAGGAAAAGAGAGGGAGGAAAGAGAGTAAGGAACAGGGGGAAGCAAGGGAGGAAGGGAAGGAGAGAGGGGAGAGAAGAAGAAAAGAGAGGAAGGTGAGAGACGGGAAGAAAGGAGAGAATGGAAGAGAGAAAGAGGGAGGAGAAAGAAGCAGAGAGGTGGGGAGAGAGAAAGGAAAGAGGGAGGGGAGAGGACAGAAAGAAAAGGGAATACCATGTTTCCCCGAAAACAAGACTGGGTCTTATATTAATTTTTGCTCCAAAAGACACATGAGGGCTTATTTTCCGGTTAGGGCTTATTTTGGAGGAGATATGGTACTAAATGCGCCTGTCTGGCTGATGAGCTTAACTAGGGCTTATATCTTGGGGGGGATAGGGCTTATATGAAAAACCATGCTAGGGCTTATTTTCTGGGCTGGGTCTTATTTTGGGGAAAACGCGATCGTAGGAGGGAGTGGGAGGGAGCGATGGCAGAAGGAGAGGGAGAAGGAAATGAGGGGAGAGAAAAGGGGAAGGGGAGAGAGAGGAGGATATAAGGCAAGAGGTGGGGGAAGGGGAGGAAGGAGAGAGGGAATGGTGGGTAAAAGAGGGAGAATATGAATCTGACTCTGTAAAACCCGATTCAGGAAAAAAGCACCTGGCCATTTCCCAATGTCTTTGCAACCTCTTCACTGCCAACCACACTTTTTTTGGGAGAGGGGGAAGAGGAGGGAGAAAATTAGCTGTCATCTTATTCTAATTAATAACCCCAAAAAGAAACTACATCCAAGATCTGGGGGGTGGGGGGGCGAATGTAACTTTGCAACAAGATTCAGCTGCACGGGGAACTGGGCCGGCCGAGGTTTCAGGCAGAAGCTGGAACGGTTTCTACTGGAAACTGTGGCACCCACAGGAAGGAAGGAAGGAAGGAAGGAAGGAAGGAAGGAAGGAAGGAAGGAAGGAAGGAAGGAAGGAAGGAAGGTAG
>NW_020717058.1:195570-220365 GCF_900518725.1 Notechis scutatus | reverse complement strand
ATTCACAATTCACTTAACAATTATTCAGTGATTCACTTAACAATTATGGCAACAAAGGTCATAACATGGGGGCAAAACTGAGTTAAATCAGAAATTTTAGGCTCCATTGTGGTCGTAAGCCGAGGGCAACCTGTAGTCTACATCTGTAAAGAAGAATTCCAGGATTTCTTGTGGAGTCTGTTTCCTGATCTGGCCTACATCGAAGGGCTCACATACAGTAAATCTGACTTACATATTGCCTGGGGAACTCTAAGGCCCTGACTCTCTCCCCTTCAGACGATAAGAATGAACTTTTGAAAGCTGGGTATGTCAACAAGACTCTTTATTGCAAAGGAAAAAGATCCAAGTGACGTTAAAAGCAGGGTCTAATGTGTCTCCAGCTATGCAGCTTAGATAAAGGGAGTTAGTCCCCTTAGTCCGGTGTGGATTTCCTCAATACAAAGAAGCAACATGTTAATTCCCCCCACCCTACTTTTTCTCGGAACGTAGTTGAGAAGAGCTTCCCAGGAAATTTCTTTCAGAGCTGGAATTTTTATGGCCCCCTCTTCTCCTCTTGCTATCTCTCCAAGAGGTGACAAGTTTCCAGGCATCTGGGCTCCAGTCCCCCAGTTGTATATCATGTGCAAGTTATACAGATTCAGTACAAGAATTAAGATATTCAGGTTACATCAAAAGGATTATTTGTATCAAACTCCCCCCCCCCTTCTTCTTCCAGCGAAGAATGGCAGATACACAGATCTGACATAGAACAGTGGCCTCAACAACTCTTTAAAAAGAATGCAAATGACCAGCTGTCCGCAAAGGAATAAAAATCCTTCTAATCTCCACCATCCAGGCAGAGCTTGAAGAAGCTTCTTGGATGAGACGGAAAAGAAGAAAGTCCAGGTGCCTCTTGAAAAAGCACCTCTTTGGGAGTGGCTGTCGAGTGGCCCAGAACAACATAGATGTAGATCAGGGGTCGCCAACCTTTTGGACCTCAGGGACCACCAAACTCAATATTTCAAATCCCGGAAACCCCTAATGTGAATTTTGACCGACGTGGCTTGCTGACATTGGTGGGAGAAAGGAGAGAAAGAGAGATCTGATCTAACCTCGGAGGGCTGGTGATGTTCTCACACTCACTCTCTCTCTCTGTCTCTCTCTCTGTCTCTGTCTCTGTCTCTCTCTCTCTCTCTCTCTCACACACACACACACACACACACACACACACAAACAGAGAGATCCCTCACACATACACCCACCCTCCAAGGCAACCCCATTCCTAGCCTGCTTTGAGCTCCGTTCCTAGAGGGAGGGGGCGAAAAAAAAGAAAGAAAGATCCTATCTAACCTTGAGGGCTGATGATTTTCTTTCTCTTTCTCTCTCTCTCTCTCCCTCACACACCCTCACCCCCTCCATGGCAGCCCCATTGCTAACCTGCTTTTTGAGCTCCGTTCTCAGTCTGCACACAAGGAAAGCAGCCAAAAGTCTTTCTTTCTCTCCCCCCAAACTCCGCCAGAAATGAGTCTTCGCCGGCGCAGCCTCTTGGAGCAGGAGGCCTTGCAGGGTCCCAAAGACTCATTTCTGGCAGAGTTTGGGGGAGAGAAAGAAAGACTTTGGCTGCTTTCCTTGCGTGCAGCCAAAAAACAGGAGAAGAAAGAAGCAGAAAGAAGCAGCCACCGGTGGCCAGGCAAGTTCCTCCCTCCGCCCTCCCCTCTCTACCTCGTGGTGTTCCTAATGCAAGCGACAGAGGCCTTGTGTTCCTGTGGGCCATGTGGGTGGTGCAGCCTTGTGTTCCCCGCAGCCTGGATTAATTGCTTTGGGGGGGGGGTGTGTGCTTTGGGGTGGCATTTCTCTGTGGACCACCAAAATATTCTCGTGGACCACCAGTGGGCCGTGGACCACTGATTTATATTGACTGTTTCCTAGTATGATTTGATTGCTTATTGTACCCTATGACTATTATTAAGTGTTGTACCTGATGTGTAGAATTGTAATTGCAGGAATGTTCCTATCTCGGATGGCAAACCTCAGGTAAAGAATGTTTCCAAGCAAATACAACTCAGGCAAACAAAGTCACTAATCTAAAGGAGGATTAGAGAGAGGAAGCAAACATATGTTAATTGTGTTAATTACTATGCTAAACAGTAACGAAAGTTAAGCAGTAACCAAAGTTAACCAATGTTGGAGGATTACTAAAAATGTGTATAAATGCAAGACTAGACTCCAATAAAGTTCATCATGGTTCAGTTGATCATGATCAAACACCTCGACTGCCTCGTCATTACAACACTTATGATTCTTGATGAATGTATCTTTTCTTTTATATACCCTGAGAGCATTTGCACCAAGAGAAATTCCTTGTGTGTCCAATCACACTTGGCCAATAAAGAATTCTATTCTATTCTATTCTATTCTATTCTATTCTAGTCTAGTCTAGTCTAGTCTAGTCTAGTCTAGTCTAGTCTAGTCTAGTCTAGTCTCTAGTCTAGTCTAGTCTAGTCTAGTCGAGATGTTAACTCCCCCAAAAATCATTTTCAAGTTTTGGAAGTTTGGCTGGAGACCTCATGATTTAATTGGGGTAACTGCCGGAATCCTGACAGTAGAAAGGAATCAATAAATAGCATTTCCCAAGATCGTAGTCTGAGCACTGATCCAGCAGGAAGCAGCAGCTTAGCCAGTGAGGGATATAGATTGTTGATCTGAAAATCAGGTCCTTGGCTGTCTGAGTCACTTCTGTCTCCCCTCTCTTCCAGCCGCCGCTACGTGGATCGTTGAGTCGAAAGAGAGGGATGACACCGAGTCTGTGAAGCTCCAGGGGTCTCCTTGGGACAGCCTCCCCAAACCCCAGGAGGACAGAGACACCCCGGTGAGCCGCGACGCCGTTTTGAAGCAGAAGGGAGAAGATGGCTCAAGCCAGCCCATGGCTGAAATCTTTCCCCTGGCAGGAGAGGAGAGAAACCTAAGCCCTCCGGCGATCAAGAAGCGGTACGGGATCCGGGGAAAGAAGACTTGCTCCGTCTGCAGCAAGACCTTCAGCCGGAGCACAGTGCTGGCCGCGCACCAGAGGACCCACACGGGCGAGAAGCCGTTTGCCTGCCAGAACTGCGGGAAGTGCTTCAGCTTCAAGTCGGCCCTGGTTGTGCACGAGAGGACCCACACAGGCGAGAGGCCCTATTCTTGCGATCGGTGCGGGAAAAGCTTCTCCGTCAGCTGGGTCCTCACCAGGCACTACCGAGTCCATGCTAAAAATGAGCAGACGGGCTGTTTGCAGTGCGGGAAGAGCTCCAGCCAAAAGTCTCAGCTGCTCAGCCATCAGAAAGTCCACGTCGGGAGGGAGGAGCCCTTCCGATGGACCCAGCCGGGGGAAGCCTTTGGTGGGTGCGCTGTGACCATTAAGAGACAGGAAGTTTCCCGCTCTGGGGCGGCGAAGCCCTTTGGCTGCCCAGATTGCGACAAGTCCTTCAACACCTCCTCCCAGTTGGACAGGCACCACCGGGTGCACACGGGGGAGAGGCCATTCACCTGCTCCGAGTGCGGGAAGAGCTTCAGGCAGTGGCAGATCCTGATGGTGCACAAGAGGATTCACACGGGCGAGAAGCCGTTTAAGTGTGCCGTCTGCGGGAAATGCTTTTCCAACCAGGCCAGCCACATCCGGCACCGGAAAGTCCACGCGGGGGAGAGGCCGTACCCCTGCGCCCTCTGCGGGAAATGGTTCCCCCATCACACGGTCCTCGTGAAGCACCAGAAAATCCATGCCCGGGAAGCCTTAAACAGTCGCAAGGGGGTGGAGGAGGTGGCGGGGAAGGAGGAGAAGGAGGAGCGAGCGAAAGAAATTTAATAAAAGGAGAGTGGAGTGCTCTAGGTTTGGGAAGTTGGGACCGTAAGGCATCCTTAATAGCCCTGTGGCCTCCAGATGTGTGGAACCGCTGGCCACTTTGGGTGGAAGGGTCAAGGCGTTGTACTGGATTTCTGAAAATAACTAGGTTTAGGAAGGTTTGGCCTTGTTCAAGAGGCAACTCCGCAGCGTGTGGCCGTACAGGCTCTTGCGAAGCACTTGGTGGGCTCCAGTTCTTGATGTCTGCCCCAGCACTTGTGTAGGAGAAGGGCCCATCCCCCGGCTGAGACGTTCGAGAGCCCTCCTGATGTTTGTATCTGGGAGCTTACGTTGGATGGGTTTCTCAGTTGGGTGATGAGGGATTATTGAATGCCTGTGAAGTTGATAGTCTCAGGGGTTTAGGATCTTTACGCTATAGGCCAGAGGTCCCCAAACTTGGCAGCCTGAAGACTTGTGGACTTGTTGAAGTCCACAAGTCTTAAAAGCTGCCAAGTTTGGGGACCCCTGCTATACGCTGTAGCGACTCAGTGAAGCAGTTGATAGAAGATAAGGTATCTTTGTAATGGTTGCATTGTCAACTCGTAAAGCATTCCTATGCCTGTTTTAGTAGTTGCCATAAAAAAAAGGGGGTGGTGGTGGAAGGAAATCTGGAAGAGCAGTTGAAAGCAAAAGTACATTCCAACTCTTATCTTTAAAAGACTGTAACTAAAACACCAGAGTTTTTGCCCGCAAATATATTTAGTTGGAGAACGTGATTGATGACACCCAGCCTGTGAATGTGCTCAATTGGAGAATCTGGTTTATGAGTCACACAGGGGGAAGGGGGGAAACAGGGTCACAGGGAACGGTAAATTACATATGCCAGAGTTGGCATCATACAGGACAATGCCAGTTATGTCGCCTCTAATGAATCCTTTGAAGTTTTTGTGAAGTTTGGCTTGAGAATCCTGATTTCATTAGAGCGATTGCTGGAATCTTGACATGCATTTTTATTGCCTAATATGCTGTTCCTCTGCTGGGTGACTGGGGGATTCTGGGAGTTGTAGTCCACCTATCTTAAAACTTGCCAGGGTTTGTAAACACTGGCCTTACAACATGGGCGGGCATAATATAAGAAACGCGTTTTGTTTGGGGTTGCAGTTTGGTTGAACCATCTTGGGTAGGCTGCAATTGGGAAAAATAGCCTAATATCTGGAACTGGGCTTGTTCAGATTTTGGCTGACACAAAACCCCAGAGGTATTTTATGGGGCAAGTTAGCACAACACTCGAACCCTACTCACCTGTCTTCTTCCCACTCATGGCATGTGTCCCAAGTGCCCAACTAGGGAAAGGAAAGTGCTGGGAGGATGGGAGGTGAGTCTATAGGACCTTACCCTGCCCTTCATTTTTCCTCCTTTTCCTTGTCTCCCCTTAGTAACCATCACCACAATCAACATTCTTGATTTTTCTCCATAGTCCCTGCCAACACAGCTTGGCCTAGAATGCACTTATGCCCATTTGGACCTGGATGCGAAATCATGCAGAGAAGAGTCGTGTGCAGGATGTTTAGTGCGACCCCTAATAGCGAATTTGGGGCTATCTCAGAAAGCTTAAGAGTGGTGAGATCTGTTTAGTACTTGGATGGGAGACCACAAGGAAATCTTCAGGACTGCAGGCCATACTGGGATCTAAAAAAAAAATTAAAAAAAATTCCAGATGGCAGTATTAGTAAACCATACGAATATTGGTGCCAAGCAAAATATGCGGACACACCTGTGAAATGAACAAGAGTTGAGCTCAACTTTATGTTTGTATGGTCTAGTAGTATATAGCATAGGAATTGGGAGCAAATGGGAGAAAAAAACACCTCAGAATATATATTTTTTCCTCCCCAATTTCATTCTGTTTTTAGGTTCATTTTGCTTTAATGAGGTTTCTGACGTTGAAGGTTGTTGTCATTCCCTCAAAATTGCCACATTGAGAAGCTAATGTGTGTCATAGAAACTAATTAAAAAGGAATTAGAAATATTATTAGCCTGACTCTGAAGTTTATTTTCTTCTTCCCTTATTGTTGCTTTTCTCTTCTTTCTTATAAAGTTTTTATTTTTTTACAACAAACATACAAACAAAACATAAAAAACATAAAACCATCTTTCAATTATATATATCAGGCATGATATTCCGCTCTGAAAAAAAAATCGGGGCCAGCCAAAAGAGACCCCCCGCCGCGCGCCCGGGGAGTGCCCACTGCTTTCCCTCGCCAGGGCCGGGCGGTGGCGTGTTGCACGGAGGCTGGTCTGTGGCTGGCCCAGCTCCCTTTTCCTGCCGCTCAGCGGCCTCCGCTCGCACCGCCCGGGCTCCGCTCAGGTATCCGGCTGGGGCTGTCAGGAGTTGCTACCGCCGGTGCAGCTCCAGTCCCGCGTTGCCTCGGGAAGGGAAAGGCAAAACCAGGAGCCGCTGCTGCCGTTGCAAAGCGCCGCCGCGGCTCTTCCTTTTTGCCTTTCCCTTCCTGAGGCAACGCAGGACTGGAGCCGCGCGGAGCCGCGCCAGCAACTCCTGACTCGGGGCCTCCGAGGGGAGGGGAAGGAGGAGAAGAAGGAGGGGGGATTCCCCAAAAAATCGGAATTCCGATTTTAATTGGAAGAATATCATGCCTGATATATACGCTTTTCTTTTCTCAGTCCTGGTTCACCATGGCCTCAAAAGGCTCCCTCAGAGAAGCTGAGGTTCTACATTGACTGGAATCGCCCATTCAGTCATTGACCAATTTTTCAGAGAGGGTGGTATTCAGGCAGAACAATGATATGCTGGGAAAAGAATAACAAGGACATTGGAGACCAAAGCCCTTTATGGCGGGGGAGACGGACGACTGGTGGCCCCTTTATGACTTGTGGACTTCAACTCCCAGAATTCCTGAACCAGCCATGCTGGCTCATGAATTCTGGGAGTTGAAGTCCACAAATCATAAAGGGGCCATTCCAGAGGTGGTATTCAGCAGGCTCTGACCAGTTCTGGAGAATCGGTAGATGAAATTTTGAGTAGTTCGGAGAACCAGCAAATATCACCTCTCCTGACTGGAGATGTTACAGTATCCTTCCCCTGCCACGCCCACAAGAACCGGTTAGTGGTCCCTGGGATTTAAAATTATGAGTTTGGCGGTCCCTGAGGTCCAAAAGGTTGGCGACCCCTGCTCTATGATGCAGCAGTAAGAAGGTCCCCAGCAGTTTTTCATCCAGTTGTTCCCTGAAAAGCCTCAGGTAGTATAACCTCTGCTGGGCCCGTTTGACCAGGGCTGCAATGTGAGCATCCCAGGTCAGGTCCTCTTTTTATGGTAACTTCCAGAAACTTAAAACTGACCCCTTGCTCCACTTGGTCTCCATTGATAAGCAAAGGCTGGTTGTCTGATCTGTTTCTTAACCCATGGAACTTTACCTATGGAACAGCTTGCCTTTCATTTTATTTTTACAACAAAAACAACAAATAAAGCCATCTTTCTGTTTTACAGTGTGTCGGTTGGGTACATATATCTTTTGTGCATAGTAGTATTGTTATATATTTCTTTATTTGATTAGATTCATGAACCATTCTAGTCATATTCCATTATTATCATTTAACCATATATAATTTCAATTCTGTATCTTTCAAAAACAAATCTCATCCTTACTAACCGCTTGCCTTCAGAGGTTGGGGGTGCTTCATCACTGGAGTCTTTTTTAAGAAGATACTGGACAGCCGCTTGTCTGAAATGGCATAGGGTCTCCTGCTAGAGCAAAGGGGTTGGACTAGAAGACCTCCAAAGTCCCTTCCCGCTCTATTTCCAATTCGGATTCCTTCAGGCCCTTCGGGTGAAAGCGAAGCTTGCAGTTGCGGCGCCGTCCGGGAGGGGGCGCCCGCGGGAGCGCCGCCGGCCGCAGTGAAGCAAAGGGGCGGGGACAGGCGGGAGCAGCAGCAGCTGCAGCCGCGCAGCCCCCACCGGTCAGCCGGGAGTCTCCCCCCCCCCTCCCCCCAAGGCGGCCCGGGCTTCCCCGGCCCCATCGGACGGAACCCAGACGGGGGATCGGCGGCCTCTGCCGTTTGCGGTACGGGGTTCCTTGCGAGCTCCGCAAGGTGGAAGAGCTGGGCGGCCGGGGGCTTCTTTCCAGGATAGCGGGCGGAGCGTTGCAAAAGGGAGGCCTCCCCTCCGTCCCGGGAAAAAGGCGCGCCGCTGCCCGCTTTGCAGCCCCGATCCCGGAGCCTGCATCGCATCGCATTGCATTGTCTTGCATCGCCTGCCGTTGCATTGCATTGTGTTGCGCCGCATCCTTTGCTTCCCAGCGCAGGGGGGGTTTTCGGCGGGCCGGGCTCCGTACCGCGGAGAAGAAAGGAGCGATCTCTATCCTCCTCCGTCCCCGGGAGCGCGGGGGTGGGGTGGGGGATGCCGATGCAGGGCCGCCGCTGAACTCTTGCACCCCGAATGGGTGGGTGGGTGTGCATTCGCGCGCTAGTATTTGTGTGGGTGTGTATGTGCGCACAAGAGAGCGGGAGACCCCCGGCTGGAAGATCAGCCTTTGACCTTTTTTTGTGGGGGTGGGGTAAGCAGAAGGGGCCCGGGTTGGCCCTGCGGCTCCCTCCTCTTTCCCCAAATAAAGGGGTGGGGAGACCGCTAAAGAGGACTTTTTCTTTTAGCTTTGTGTTATTTTTCTGGTTGGGGATTTCAAGTTTGCTGGAATACGATGCCCCGTTTAACAACATGGCCCTTTGGATGCACAAAAGTTGTGTGTGTGTGTGTATATAAAAGTAGTGTGTGTATATATATATATACACTACACAAAAGTAGTGTATGTGTGTATGTGTGTATATATATATATATACACACATATAAGGTATTCAGCTTTGTTCGGGTATTTTCCCACATCATTATAGTTGTGCTTTTAAAGTTGTAGCAATTCGGCAGAATCCCATCTGCCATCATCAGGCTTCTGTATTGTGTTTGTCTGTGAGTCAGACTTTTACAGTTGTTCTGGGAAAATACCCGAACAAAGCTGAATACCATACATGTAAGTACCCACGAAAACTTAAGAAAACATATATGTCTGTGTGTGTGTGTGTATACACACACATACACACATACTATCATCTATCTATATCTATATCATCTATCGTTTATATCTGTATCATCTATATCTCTATCTCTTATCTATCTCTATCTATCTGTCTATCTATCTCTATCTTATCTATTTATCTATCTATCTAGTCTATAAAGTGCCCTTAGGTTGTTATTCTGCTTGGGTGTATGGTAAGGTAGCTTGTGGTTGTTGTTTTTCTAGCTCAAATGATGCATGTTTATTTAGAACTCAAAATGTGAATCTTAGCAAATATCTGTTCTCTTTTTTTTAATGTATTTTTTAATTTTAATTATGAGAATACAACACAATGCATCCAACTTAGCCTTGTTATACACATATACATTTTACTTCATCATTTGTAATCTCCTTATTTGATATATTAATTACTCATTAATCTAATCATAACTACTAATATTTCGACCTTGTCTTCTGCTATATAACCACTGATAAAATGTATTCCATGTTTTATAATATTTAGATTCTGCTTTGTCTTTTATTTCTAAAGTTATCTGATTCTGCACGTGCCATAATTGTTCTTATTATTTCTGTTTCTGGAGGTATGATTTCATTTTTCCACTATTGTGCATATATTATTCTAGCTGCCGTCAATACATGTATTATTAGACACATTATTTCCTCCTTAATTTTTTTCTGATATATATCTGAAATATATATATCTGTTCTCTTTTATCCTTCTTTACAGTCTCCAAGCTATTGGACAGCCTTGCCCGTTTATGCTAAAAAGTGATTGATCTGATAAATACATAACTCCCGGTTTCCCAGAAAGCAAACGGGCGAGAAAACATTAAAAAGAATTAGAAGAAAAGATCAGAAGAAACAAAGACTCTGGCTTTTCCATTCAGTCTGTCAAAGCAAGCAATTCAGGAACCACCTGAAAAGGTCAAAAGAGATCCATTCATTGGAATGGAGGAGCGCTGGGATACACAATGGGAGCCATTTCTCGAAACACAACCCACCCACGCAGGCAGGCACTTGGAGGCTTCTCCCTGGCAAGACCCCAAGGCCTTCCTGGCCTCCTTCGAGCAGGTGGCCACGGCCTGCCGGTGGCCCAGAGCAGAGTGGGTGGCCCAACTTTTGCCAGCCCTTTATGGAGATGCGGAAGAGGCCTTTCAGAGCCTGGATATCATTCATCAAGAGGATTACGAGACCGTGAAGGTGGCCATCTTGAGGGGAGATGCGGTGAAAAGCGAGGCCCAGCGTCAACGTTTCAGACAGTTCTACTGCCAGGAAGTGGAAGACCCACGGAAGGTTCAAAGCCACCTCGAGGAGCTTTGCCACCAGTGGCTGAAGCCCGAGAGTCACACCAAGGATCAGATCCTGGAGCTCTTGATCTTAGAGCAATTCCTGGCCAGCCTACCTCCAAAGCTTCAGGACTGGGTTCAGTCCAAGAGGCCGCAGACGAGTTCCCAGGCTGTGGCCCTGATGGAGAACTTCCTTAGGAGCCAGCCGGAAGTCAAATCCAAGCCGTGTCAGGTATGAATAGAATAGAATAGAATAGAATAGAATAATAGAATAGAATAGAATAGAATAGAATAGAATAGAATAGAATAGAATAGAATAGAATTCTTTATTGGACAAGTGTGATTGGACACACAAGGAATTTGTCTTTGGTGCAAATGCTCTCCATGTACATAAAAGAAAAGATACATTCATCAAGAATCATAAGGTACAACACTTAATAATAGTCATAGGGTACAATAAGCAATCATAGGGTACAATAAGTCATACTAGGAAACAGTCAATATAGATCGTAAGGATACAAGCGACAAAGTTACAGTCATACAATCACAAGTGGGAGGGGATGGGCGATAAAGAGTGATGAGAAGGTTAATAATAATAGTAGTGCAAACTTTGTAAATAACGGTTTACGATGTAACTCTCCTTTAAATTCCTATTTACAGTGGATATAAAAGAAGTCTAGGTACACCTATTAAAATGCCAGGGTTTTGAAATGTCAACCAATCAGATTAAGATAAATCACTTCAGAATTTCTTCCTATTTTAATAGCAATAGCACTTAGACTTATATACCGTTTCACAGTGCATTTGTACATAAGCAGTTTACAGAGTCAGCCTATTGCCCCCAACAATCTGGGTCCTCATTTTACCCACCTCGGAAGGATGGAAGGCTGAGTCAACCTTGAGCGTGGTGAGATTTGAACTGCCAAATTGTAGGCAACTGGCAGTCAGCAGAAGAAGTCTGCAGTAGTGCATTCTAACCACTGTGCCACCACATAAGCTGTAAAATTCAATTGAAAAACAGAGTGAAATCTTCCAAGGGAAAAAAAAACAACAAAAATTTACAATTAAGGTTGCAATGGTGATTGTGTGACCCAGGGTCACTACAACCAGTTGTATGTGTGACCTTCGAGGACCAACTGCAACGAGGCCATCATAACATCCTTAATCAATCAGAATAGAGCTGGAAGGGATCTTGGAGCTGGAAGGGATTTCTCTAGCTCAAGCTAGAGGTCCTATATCAGTGGTGGCTAACCTTTTTGGGCTCCTGTGCCAAAAATTGTGCGCGCACTTGCACGCTCGCGCTCGCATGCCAGCACTCAGAAGGCAATGTGCACACCCCCCACGCCCCCTACGCATGTGCGCACAATCCCCCCACCCCCTGCTGCCCCCTTACCTGCACTGTGCCTCACAGCTGTTTTTTGGCCGGTTTGAGGCCTTTTTCGGCCTCCCAAAGGCTTGAGGAAGGCGTCTGCAGGCTTCTGCAAGCTTTGTAGGCCGAAAACTAGCCCTGTTCCGTCACTTCCCGTATTTTTGGAAAAAGAGGAAATGATGAAATGGGGCTAGCTTTCGGCCTACAAAGCTTGCAGAAGCCTTCCTCAAGCCTTTGGGAGGCCGAAAAAGGCCTCAAACCAGCCAAAAATCAGCTGTGAGGCGGGCACAAGCGCAGTGAGGTAAGTTTGCCTGCAGCTCGCGTGCTGGCATAAATGACTGTGCGTGCCACAGATTCGCCATCACAGGCCTATATCATTTTAGACAAGTCTCTCTTTAAAAACCTCCAGTGATGGAGCGCCCAGAACATCTGGAAGCAAGCTATTCCACTGGTTAAGTTGGTCTTGATGAGCCTCAAACAAACCAAGGGCCTGCTGTGACTGTATGTGGGATGTGTGTGTGTGGTGTTGGTGCATGTGTGGTGTTGTGTCTGTCAGGATTCCAGCAATCGCCCTAATGAAATCATGATTCTCGAGTCAAACTTCGAAAAACTTCAAAGGATTTATTAGAGGCGACATACTGACACTGCCCTGTGTGAAGCCAACTCTGGCATCCATAATTTACAGTTCCCTGTGACCCTGTTTCCCCGCTTCCCCCTGGGTGTCTTGTAAACCAGATTCTCCAATTGAGCAAGTTCACGGGCTGGGTGTCATCAATCACGTTCTCCAATTAAATATATTCACGGGCAAAAGCTCTGGTAGTTTAGTTACAATCTTTTATATATATATAAAGTTTTTTTTATTTTTAACAACAAACATAGACAAGTACAAACATAAAACAACAAAATAAAACCATCTTTTAACTGTACACTGTGTTGGTTGGTATATAATTTTTGTGCACAATATATACGATCTTTTGCTCTTGAATTTAAATTTACATTCATATTATATTAACTTTCCATATCATATTATTATTACACCATCGTTAAATTTAAGTTTCAAGTCCACATTATCCTTTAGAGCAAAATCTCAATTCTTACCAATTTTAATACATATTAAAAGTCATTCTAGTTAACAATCTTTTGAAGGTAAGAGTTGGAAATGTACTTTCGCTTTCAAACTGCTGCACTGCTCTTCCACATTTCCTTCCTCTCCCCATTTTTTTTATGGCAACTACTAAAACAGGCATAGGAATGTTTTATGAGTTGACAGTCTGTGTGTGTGTGTGTGTGTGTGTGTGTGTGTGTGAAAACCAGCTCTTCTGAGGGGAACTCTGTTCCCTGTTTCAGGGGCCATTGAAAGGGAAGCATTTACATGAAGAAGAGTCTGTGGAGACGGCAAACAGCGAACATGGTGAGAACAAGATCAATAAGGCAGGTAAGGGTTTTCCTGAAATATAAGCAGCAGCACGCAAATACTGTAATGTAATGTTTCCGAATTCTGTTTTTATATAAATAAAAATCAAGCTTTTTGTGTACCCTCATCTTCCTTGCTAGCCATTTTTAATTGAATTAGATTTTAATTTAATTTGTGTCCTTCCGACAAGCAAAGTCACTGGAAAATAGGAGGAGGAAGGTATTTGTTGCCTTTGGTTATTTGTAAAATAAGTTATTTGTTAAGGACAAATTACAATGGTTTAAAGCATGAAAATCACGCTATGAAATACTTCAAACACAAAAGATAAATTGGGAATGTCACAATCTTGAAACAAAAACTGCCTTTCCCAAAAGTTTTGAGACTAAAAGAAAACTCATCCACTCTAAACACCCAGATGCTTGCATGTGACTATCTTGCTTTAAAAAAAAAAAAGCAGCGATCTCCTGCTTTCAATTGTTTAATTTTCATTATTATTATTATTTTCATACTGGGCTATGTCTCTTGACCTCCTGCAAAAAGCAATCTAATCTCAATGTATTCCAATTCTAGGTTTTAGAGGACAGCGGATGGAGCAAATGCCGAAAGAAGGAAAATTTGGAAGTGCAGATTTAGAAGAGGAAACAGAAGGAGGAAAACGGCCCGGTGCAATTCAGTCTGAGTCCGAGCAACAACCATCCCAGAAGAACCAAAATGATCCATTTTGGGGGGTGGCAGAGAGCTGGGAAATCCAGTGGCAGCGGTTCCTCCAGACATCACAACCCCCTCCCAATAGATGGAAGAATCCGATGAGGTCAGAGGATTCCCCCTGGGAAAACCCCAAGGCCTTCCTGCTCTCCTTTGAGCAAGTGGCCGAAGCTTGCCGCTGGCCTAGGGAAGAATGGGCCGCCCAGCTCTTCCCAGCCTTGAGCGGAGAAGCGGAAGAGGCCGTTCAAAACCTGGAAATCCAAGAGCGGGAAAACTATGACAAAGTGAAGGCGGCCATCTTGCGAGGGGAAGCCCTGAGGACAGAGATGCAACGCCAGCATTTTCGGCAGTTCTGCTGCCAGGAGTTGGGAGACCCCCGGAGATTTTACGGCCAACTCCACCAGCTGTGTCTCCAATGGCTGAAGCCTGAGAGACACACCAAGGAGCAGATCTTGGAGCTGCTGATTCTGGAGCAGTTCTTGGTCAGCCTCCCACCAGATCTCCGGATCTGGATCCGAGCAGGAAGGCCAGATACGTGTTCCCAGGCGGTGGCCCTGGTGGAGGACTTCCTGTCGAGCCTGCAAGAGGCCAAATCTGGATCCTGTCAGGTAGGATCTGAATTCCAGAACTGACGGTACAGAATCTGGATTAGGCTTCTGGAATTGCCAGCATATAATCTGATGCAAAGGCTTTACACTCGTAATACAGTGGAACCTCGGGTCACGAACACTTCCAAATCGAGTTCCAATCAAAAAAATCCACCCGATTTTTGAATTGGGGTCACGATTCAAAAATCGGGTGGCGAACAAACCCGGCCGCGGCAGATTCCCTTTCCGTGCCGATTTCCCCATCCGCGCATGTGCAGTCCATGCAATTTTTGTCCGTGCATGCGCAATCAGTCGTGCTTCTGGTCATGACCAAACCGAGTTGCAACCGTGGTCATGGAACAGATTATGTTTGCAACACGAGGTTCCACTGTACACAAGGATGAAAGCCAGCTTTTAAAATGAAATGTATTTAAAAAAAAATTGTTTTCATTACAGTTGTCTATTTTCTACACAACTGTGTTTCCTGCAAAAAAAAAAAAACAGTTTAGAGGGAGGAAATTTCACAGGACGGGGCGGTTGCTGGAATTGGGTATGTCTAGTTTAATGAAAAGAAGGACTAGGGGTGACATGTGACAAGAGCCTCGGTGGTGCAGTGGTTACAGTGCAGTACTGCAAACTACTTCTGCTGACAGCCAGCTGCCTGCAGTTTGGCAGATCAAATCCCACCAGGCTTAAGGTTGACTCAGCCTTTCATCCTTTTGAGGCAGGTAAAATGAGGACCCAGATTGTTGGGGGCAATATGCTGACTCTGTAAAACTGCTTAGAGAGGCCACTATAAAGCGGTATGTAAGTCTAAGTGCTATTGCTATATTAGCAGTGGTCTCATATGTCAGGAGCTGCCACAATGAAGAGGGAGTCAAGCTATTCTTCAAAACCCCTGAAGGCAGGACAAGAAGCAATGGGTGGAAACTAATCAAGGAGAGAAGCAACCTAGAATTAAGGATAAATTTCCTCACAGTTAGAACAATAAACCAGTGGAAACAACTGGCCTCCAGAAGTTGTGAATGCTCCAACACTGGAGGTTTTTAAAAAAGAGATTGGACTGGTTGTTATACCTTGAAATGGTATAGGGCCTCCTGTTTGAGCAGGGGGTTGGACTAGAAGACCTCCAAGGTCCCTTCCAACTCTGTTACTCTGTTTTCCAGCTTTGGGAAGGTCAAACTCTTATATGGGAACTATGAGAGGTTTAACATTTTACATACAGCTACTCCTTGCTTAAGAATAGAAGAGAATTCTTTTATTGGACAAGTTTGATTGGACACCCAAGGAATTTGTTTTGGTGCAAATACTCTCATATACATAAAAGAAAAGATTCACCAAGAATCATAAGGCACAACACTTAATGATAGTCATAGGATACAATAAGCAATCAAATCATACTAGGAAACAGTCCATATAAATCGTAAGGATACAAGCGACAAAGTTACAATCATACAGTCACAAATGGGAGGGGATGGGCGATAAGGAGTGATGAGAAGGTTAATAGTAATAGCAGTGCAGACTTTGTAAATAGTTGAGGGAATTATTTGTTTAGCAGAGTGATGGTGTTTGGGGGAAAAACTATCCTTGTGTCTAGTTGTTCTGGTGTGCAGTGCTCTATGGGGTCGTTTTGAGGGAAATTTATGTCCGTGATGTGAGGGGTCTGTAAATATTTTCACAGCCCTCTTTTTGACTCGTGCATATATATACAGGTCCTCGATTGAAGGCAGATTGGTAGCAATTGTCTTTTCTGCAGTCCTAATTACTCTCTGGAGTCTGTGTCTGTCCTGTTGGGTTGCAGAACCAAACCAGACAGTTAAAAGTCTAGTCACTTAATGGCTGTTTGAAGACCTCCCCAGAAAGTACTTAGGATGCAGTATTGAAGTTGACCTCCCCCTGCCCCCCTCCCTCGTGGTCACATGATTGCATTTTGGTGCTTGTCACCTGGCTCACCTTCATGGCCTTTTGCAGCATCCAGTGGTCACATTATCGTAATTTTTGTCAGGGTGGGATGGGGGTTGAGGGTTTGCTGATTTTCAGTGTTTCCTTTTGGTTTCCTGCCCCCCCCCCCAAAAAAAAACACATTTTGGACAAAATAGATTCACTTGCCAATCGCCATGTTTGCTAAGTGACTGCTGCAAAAAAAAAAAAAAAAGTAATAAAATTGGACACAATTGTACAATCTGCTTAATGACCGCAACGTCTTATGACTGGAATACCACACTCATTTATGTTCACAGCTTGAGGATTACCTATGCCAGTGGCCCCCAACCTTTTTTGTGCCGCGCCCGGTACCGGCATCACAAAATCATCCACGGCCCGGTACCAGCATCACAAAATCATCCGCGGCCCGGTACCGGCATCAGCACGCATGGCAAGGCGAGCCGAGCGACCGGCCAGCCAGCCATCCCCCACTTCTCCCCGCCGCCTTCAACTCCTCCTTTGTACCTGTGTCGATGGGCTTCGCGACGGCTTCGGGATGGTCGCTTGGCTCGCCTTGCCATGCGTGCTGAAAGAATCCTCGCGCCTTAGTTTTGTTCGAAGCCGCGTGCCCCCTCGATGAAACTAAGGCGCGAAGATTCTTTCAGCATCCAAACGCTGCTTTCTACCCGGAAAAGCTCACCGGAAGCACTTTTTCATCAAAACAAGATGGCGGCGCCCAGCAAACCGGCGGCCCGGTAGAAATTGTCCCACGGACCGGTACCGGTCCGGGGACCGGTGGTTGGGGACCCCTGACCTACACTGTTTTGGATCCTGTCTGATTCTGAGTAGCCCCCTGGGTAGCCCCCTCAGGGACCGGCTGAGTTCTCTCTTTTTTTTTTTATGGCGAAATCCATCTGAATGGATCCATCTGTCTCCCTGTTTCAGGAGCTGCTGAAGGAAGATCCTGTGGATTTTGATCCTGGAGAGGAAGAACTCTTGGAAACAATGAAGAGGGAAAGAGTTGAAATGGAGATCAGTATGTTGGGTAAGGATTCCCAGGGAAATAGGAAATGTATGAGCGCGTGACAAAAGAAATTGAATGTGTAAGATTTGACATACAGGATAGATCTGGCCAAGACCTCACCAGTTAAACCAGGAGCTTGGCTGATATTGGGGTGGTGGTAGTTCTTGGTGCTCTTTGAACTTGGTGTTATTTTACACTGTTTATATTATTTTATTTATACACATGGTTGGCTTGCAGTTGTTTTATTTCTTGCACGCTCCCAACTATACTTGGGGTATGGTTCTTACCAGCTACCAGACTATTCTGTCCTAGTCCTCACCAAAAAGCACTCAGTCAAATTCTGAGTCCCCGCCAAAACCTCTTTATTTACAATAATGTGAATTATTTCATTCACAGTCAGCCAACAGCTTGGCAAACAGTCTCGCGAAGGTAGACTAATTATCTCAGACTTTTATCAATCCTGGAATGCTGCCCGGTAAATAGTTCCACGCTCACTGTTGGCAGGGAAGGCTGGGTTTACAGACAAATCTCCGCGAGGCTGGAACAAACGACCGAATGAGCGAGTTGTTTCCTGCAAAAGCCCCCTCCCCTTTTGCTCCTCTTTTAATCCTGATGGGAGGGGCCATTCATCGTCCACCTGTGTCCTTGCTCCCACATCGACCCTGAGTTCTTAATTGCTCCTTTCTTTTAGCAAATCTGCGTGTACGCAGGCTGGGAACCGGTTCCAATTGCTCCCCAGCATCATTGCTATCTGAGCCCGAAGGCAGCTGATGACTGCCAGCCTGCCCTCTGCCTCTGATGCAGATCCCTTATCTGAGCTTTCCTCAGTCTCCAAGACTGGCCCAAGTTCCACCCCAACCTCCTCACTACTGTCTGACTCTGCGGGCCACAACCCAGACGTTCAGCAGAGTGAAACACATTGGAAGAAAATTCCAACCAAAAGGAAGTCAAAGGCCTTGTGAAAATAAGTAATCAAGGCATAGTTAACAATTTTTCTCTTTCTCGGCAGGTAACGGATGGGAAAGTGGAGTTAAGATGGACGACTCTTTGGATGAAGATGAAAATCTGGAGGCAACCTACAGGACAGACTCCCCGAGATGCCCGGTGGATCTGCCGTTAAACTTCGAGTCAAAACAGCAGACCCAGGAGACACCTATGGAGAACGAGAAGGAACGTCTTTTGCTGGCAAAAAGATTTTCTACTGCTGTAATTGGAAAGACCACTTTATCCAGCAAGGATAAAACACGCTTGTTTTCCAAGTATGGTCGGAAGTATCACTACAGAGTGGAACTTGACATGATAGATTCCTCGGAGGACTTTGAAGAATGGCCCAGCTCAGAGGAAGACCTCCAGTGTCTTTCCGACTTCTGCGGAAAGGAAGAAAACAGAAGGCTTGAGAAAAAGTGCAAGTTTTCTGGGAAGAGAAATGGGAATCGTTTGAACAGATACCAGCGTAGTTATCTAGAAGAAGAACACGACCGTTCTCTCGAATACAGGAAAACCTTCAGTCATGCAAACTCACTAAATATTATGCAGGCCCCTAACGAGGCTGAGAGGAAAGTGTATGAATGTTCTCAGTGCGGGAAACAATTTGGTAAATTTAGTCAGTGGAATCAACATCAGAAAATCCACACCGGAGAAAAACCGTACAAATGTTTCCAATGTGGAAAGTCTTTCAATCAAGCAGGAAATCTCAAGACCCACCAGAAAATCCATACTGGAGAGAGACCCTATAGATGTTCCCAGTGTGGGAAAAGCTTCAATCAGGCAGGAAATCTGAAAACCCACCAAAAAATCCATACCGGAGAGAGGCCCTACAAATGCCCTCAGTGTGGGAAAAGCTTCACCCGAGGGATCCTTCTGAAGATACATCAAAGAATCCACACTGGGGAAACCCCGTACAAATGTCCTGAGTGCGGGAAAGGATTCAATGAGATGCGCAACTTGAAAAGACACCAGAGAATTCATACCGGAGAGAAACCTCACCGATGTTCCCAGTGTGGGAAATGCTTCACCGAGGCAGATGTTTTGAAGATACACCAAAGAACGCACACCGGAGAGCGGCCATACAAGTGTTCGGAGTGCGGGAAATGCTTCAATAAATCGGGGACTTTGAGGAGACATCAAAGAATCCATACCGGCGAGAAACCCTACAAATGTTCTCAGTGCGGGAAAGGTTTCAACCAGATGGGGACGTTGAAAAAACACCAGAGGCTTCATCCAGGGGAGAAACACTACAAATGTTCTCCAATCCACGCTGCAATTTATATCGGCGAGAAACCGCACAAGTGTTCGGACTGCGGGAAATGTTTCCGACAGGCAGGACTTCTGAAGAGGCATCAAAGAATCCATACCGGCGAGAGACCCTACCGATGTTCTCAGTGTGGGAAATGGTTCAATCAATCAGGAACTTTGAAGAGACATCAAAGAATTCATGCCGGAGACAAGCCACCCCAGTTTCTCAGCGGTGGAAATACGCCAGTCAGGGAAGTGACTTGAAGAACTATCTGGACATTCATATTTCAGGAAAAAAGCCACAGATGTAACTAAAACCTAGTGGGAAAAACCTCCCATGATCGGAATGTAGTAATTGAAAAATACAATCCATTGAAAATAAAGAGCGGCGGTAGAATAGAAGAAAGAGTTTTAGTGTATGATTGGGATAAAGGCAGAGAAGTCCTCGACTTGCAACCACAATAGGGGTTGGAATTTCAGTTGCTAAGTGATGCGGTCAATAAACGAGTTGCCATGGGACCAGATCTGATTTTACAACCGTTTTTTATCATGATTGTTAAGTAAATCTGGCTTCCCCAATTGACTTCACTTGTGGGAAAGTCACAAATTGCAATCACGAGATACTGCAACCGTCATAAAGGCGAGACCGTTGTCAAGTGTCGGAATTATTGTGTGACTGAGGAATGGTCGTAAGTCACTTTTTCCAAAACCATCGTAAGTTGGAACTGTCATTAAAGGAATGGTTATAAGTCAAGGACTACTTGTAAAATCAATATAAATGTTATTGCCCTCCATCTTTCGCCCAAGCTATGAAATATGTAGATTATGCTTTCTGAAAGCAGGGAGAGATCGAAAATGTGGAGTTGAATTCAACTTATTGCTTAGGAGCTTTTGAAAAGAATACAGAGAAAGGATCATTGTACACTTCCAATCCATTCGTGGATACCATACAGAATAAAGGGACTTGTTCTCTTTCATTCCACAGGGCAAAACAGGAAACCATGAAATGAATGCTGGGACAAAAACTCCTAAGACATTCATTAGTAATAAAAAAAAATGGTCGAGCAGTTGAATCAATTGTACAATGAGATGATGGTTCACTAGAGGTGTCCGTCTGTCACGGACACTAATTGGGATTCTCGCATGGAGCCGAGGTTGGACTTGATGCTCTTTAATGACTCTTTCCAGCTGTGGTTCCACGATTCCTGACAAGACCAAATGACGGTGAGTTTGGAGCCCAACTGTACCTGGCGGTTGGCCATTCTTTCATTTTGGCCGTCAGAGCTTGCATAGCATCTGGAGGTTCTTCTGGACTCAACAACCTTCTGGACTCACAAGTTCTGCTCAACAAGCAAGTGGCACATGGCTAGGAGGGCTTTTGCATAAATACATCTTGTGCATTTGTCACACTTTTTCCAACCCTATCGGGCCCTGCTCACAGTCGGCCATGCCTTATACGTCTCTTGATTGGACTGTTGCACTGTACTCCAGAGGGCCTGCCTAACCCTAACCCTTGAAGAGCATTCAGAAGCTGCAACTGATCCAATAGGAGTGCATGGCCCACATAATGCCCTACTTGTCAAGCCCGAAATTGACGTGTAGTCATTTTATTTAGCCTTATTATATATTCCTTTTCTTTCTTTCTCTTTGCTGGTTATGGGGAGAAGGGTTTCAGGCTTGCCACATTCCTAAGGTGGGAGGAGTGGAGATTAGAGTTGTTTAAGCTAGGTGGTTCTTCTTCCCGTGGGAACAAAAGCTGACCCTGCTGACACCTGGAGGTGGAGATTGATGACATCAGGAAACGTTGATTTACTTCTATTGGGGAATATGACTTTTGGGAGCTGGTTTCTAACTTCCAATATTATGTGGTGTAATTCCGGGTTGGGTCAGATCTAGAAGGACAACAGACTCTGCCATGTTGATGCTTTCCTAAATAAATCGTTTTGGAAGATGGACTTTGCTCTTTTCTTTTTAAATGGATTTCATCACTTGGACACCTGACACCTACTATATGAGCTGCCCTCCCTCCCAAGATCCTTCAGGGTGCTGGTCATCACCTTTAAAGCCCTACCTGGCACAGGTGCCAAGTTTTATTTGCAGGACTGCCTGTCCCTGCTCCTCCCCTAATTCTGGCAGGGTGAGCGTACGCCATTAAACAACCCTTTAGTTAAACTGCTTCCTGGTGGGGACACGGAAGCACTGCCTTATGGAACAGCCTCCAGCTCAACCTTGACCTGCAGGAAAGCAGTGAGTATCTGGATTTCTCTCCCAGGTGCTAGGACCAGGATGTTGATCGTGCCGCCAAGATGTAGTTGATTGATGGAAGTAAGTTTTATCTGAACCCCTGCCATAGTTTTGAGTATTTGTTTTGTTTTGATCATATTGTGTTTTTTGCTCTTGCGTGCCACCTAGTGTCCTTTCTAATAGAAGGGTGGCTATGTAAGTTTGTTTAAGAAATAAAACTTTTTTTGTAAAATATATGTGTCTGTCTGTGTCTGTCTCTCTCTCTCTCTCTCACACACACACACACACTGGAGAGAGAATACCTAAATGTTATGGTATTCAAGTCAGTTCTGGAAAAAAAATGTACTCTATTGCAGGGCTCTCCAAACTTTACAACTTTAAAGACTTGTGGACTTCAACTCCCAGAATTCCTCAGCCAGCATGAGTGGCTGTCTGAGGGATTCTGGGAGTTGAAGTCCACAAGTCTTAAAAGTTACAACATTTGCTGCTCTATGGTATGGGTAGAGTGCTGATTGAAATGCTCTGAATCAGTGGTGGGATTCAGATTTTTTTTATTACCAGTTCTGTGGGCATGGCAGGGGAACGATACTGTAAAAATCTCCAGTCAGAGGTAGCATTTGCCAGTTCTCCAAACTACTCCAAATTTCCGCTACTGGTTCTCCAGAACTGGTCAGAACCTGCTGAATACCCACCTCTGGCCTGGATGTTGAAGGAGGCTTCAGTTCAGTGCGGTGGCATAGCTTGCTGTAAAAGAATTCATTCTCATAGTGTCGGGTTATTTGGCAGCTGTTTTAAAACAAGAGAAGTTGTTTTCTTACCGCTCAACTGATTTCTTGAGACGAACAGGATGAGGTTACAAGACTTATTTATTTATTTTTTGCATTAGTCAGCCTATCTCCCTAAGGAAAGAGACTTCCTGCTTCAAACAGCCGTCCAACGAATTGACAAGAAGGCAGGTCTCTGATAAGAGGGAATATTAAGGCTGCTTATTTATAGAAGAGTCTTGAGTTCCTGCTCCCTGGGGACCAGCCTTTATATGCATGGAAGCGTGAGGGTAGCTTGTGAGAAAGTATCATTTAAGACTGCCTGCAGGAAAAAATTCCCAAAGTAGCTGAGAAAATCAGTCCTAGAAAATTCATTCCTCCCACAAAAAGAAAAGTCGAGGGGAAGGAGACAGATTCTCCGGAGGGTGGGAAGGTTTCCATTAAGGAAGATGCAGAGGACGATTCGATGAAGGTTGTTCCTCAAAACTTTATTTCTCAGGATCCCTTCCCACTTCTGAATATTAGAAGAGCTTTTGTTTTCTATGAAGCATATTTATCAGTATTTACCATATTAAAAAATATAATGGATGCATTCATTGCCACTATCTCTCTTCACATGATATTTAATATTGGATTGTTTTTCAACATAGCCTGACAAATAATTTTGATATCACAAACCCCTAAGTGTGTCTTGAGGAACCCCAACAGGTTCTATAACCATGAGGAGTAGTTTCTGGTGAAAACCAAAATAAATACATAGGAAGGAAGGAAGGGAAGGGAGGGAAGGTAGTCCTCATTTAGTGGCCACAATTGGGACTAGCAGTCGCTAAGGGAAATTCTGTTTATGATCTTACCTCAGCTTCTTTTGTTTTAGAGACCTGTGTTCTGATCCAAACCCTTTTCCAATAAGACAAACACGAACCAAAGGGAACAGAAACCTTTTAATGAGTCTTACGAATCCCCGGTTAAAAGGCTGCTGCAAACTAATTAACTTTGATAAGCACAAACCTGGCCAAAACTGTACGAGACTGCCAAGAATCACAGATAAGAAATATTTCACAACACAAAGAGTCTTCAAATACCAACTTAAAATACTGTAATGTCCACGAGGCTGAGTTTCAAAACGTCTTTGCTTTCTGCAAAGAACGTTCATTTCACGGCTGGCTTTTATCTTCTTGAAGGAGGGGCCATTACCTTCCAGCCTTACTCCCGAGTCGCCCGTGCTGCTGCAGCTGCTCTTTCCTGCGAGCAGCCCTGTGTGCACACGCACTTGGCACAGGCTCCTTGGGAACCTCCTCATCGCTGCTGCCAGCCCCCACAATCTCTGAAGGCAGCAGTCCACTCCCTAATGGTCCTGGCCCCTCATCTGAGTCCTCGCTCTCCTCAGCCGTCCGCACCTGAGAAGAGAAGAAATTGGACAGCCACTTGTCTGGAAGAGTGCAAAGAAGAATAACCAGGATGATTAGGGGACTGGAGGCTAAGACATACAACGAACGGTTGCAGGAACTGGGCATGGCTAGTTTACTGAAGAGAAGGACCAGGGGAGATATGAGAGCAGTCTTCCAATATTTGAGGGGCTGCCACAGAGAGGA
Organism: Notechis scutatus; assembly: GCF_900518725.1. Next base: position 196,344 of record NW_020717058.1, on the reverse strand, counting down.
AGGGGGTCAAGCTATTTTCTAAAACACCCAAAGGCCAGACAAGGAATAATGGATGGAAACTGAACAAGGAGAGATTCAACCTGGAAATAAGGAGAAATTTTCTGACAGACCAATGGAACAGAAGTTGCCTTCAGAAGTTGTGGGCGCTTCATCACTGGAACCTTTCAAGAAGAGAATGGACTGCCATCAGTCCAAAATGGTGTAGGGCCTGCTTTTTTTGGGGGGGGGGTTGGACTAGATGACCTACAAGGTCCCTTCCAACTCCGTTAATCTGTATATCTGCAATAATATAGGGTCTTCTGCTTCAGCAGGGGCAAGATCTCCAAAGTCCCCTTCAATTCTTATTCTGTGTTCTGCATTACACAGAAGTGCTGCTCTGGGAGTTGTGAGAAGTAGGAGGGGGGGGCAATGGCTCCTTGTAGGGTAGAGAGAAAGGGGAGGGAGAGGAGGAGGGGGTAGAGAGAGAAAAGGGAAGAAAGGAGAGGAATGGGAGAGAGATAAGTAGGGGAGAGAAGGGGGAGAGGAAAGAGGAGGAGAGGAGAGGGAGAGAGGAGGGGGAAAGGAGGGAGAAAGAGAAGGGAGAGGAGGAGAGGGAGGAAGAGAGAAGGGAGAGGGAAGAGGAGAGAGAGACATGGGGGGAGAGGAGAGAGAGAGAGAAGGGGGAGAGGAGAGAGACAAAGACAGAAAGAGGAGAGAGAGAGGTGTGGGGAGAGGAGAGACAGACAGAAGGGGGAGAGAGACAAAGAGACAGAAAGAGGAGAGGAGAGAGAGATG
>NW_020717058.1:175138-195217 GCF_900518725.1 Notechis scutatus | reverse complement strand
AGGGGGAGAGGAGAGAGAGACATGGGGGAAGAGAGGAGAGGAGAAAGGAGAGGAGAGAGAAGGGGGAGAGAGAGAGAAAGAGAGGCAATGACTCCTTGGGTTATAGATAACGCAATACACAGCATTATGGTCCGGTGTGCAACGAAGCCAGCTTTCTGTTCCTCACTGACCCAAAAGTTTAGGCTGTCTCTTCCAGCAGAAGGATGCCACACCGCTAGCTGATCAATAGCGGATCTCAAAAAAGGCTAAGCAGGGCGGGCTCCATTCGGGAACTGGTTGGGAGACCACCAAGAAATCTACCTCAGGGTTATTAGGGTTGAACAGCTTTCCCCAAATCTCATCAGTCAAAAATTGTGTAGAATCTACTTGTGGGGGTGGGGGTGGACTGGATGACCTACAAGGTCCCTTCCAACTCTGTTAATCTATATCTGTATCTGATCCAAATCTGCGTGAGGAGGGGGCTGGACTAGAAGACCTCCAAGGTCCCTTTCCAGCTTTACTCATTGATGGATCGATGCCACGGCCCAGCCTCTCCGTCGCCCGGCCGGTCCGAGACCGCTGCGGGGAGCAAAGCAGAGCCGAGGCCGGTCGGGAGGGGGCGCCCGCGGGCTCCCTTCCGCCGATCCAGCGGCGGCGCGTCAAGGCGAAGCGAGGCGGGGATTGATGGGCGCAGCTGCGGCGGCCGCGAGTCCCGGGGGGCCCCCCAGCGCTCGCACGCCCACCGGACGGCGCCGGGGAGGAGAGAAGCCGCGCGGGTCCCGCCGTTGCCGGTACGGACCGGGGGTTTGGCCGCCGGCGGGGATGTTACCTAGAGGCCTCCAGCCTTGCGATCCTGGGCCGGGAAGGCGGAGGTTTGCTCCGGAGTTGCGGCAGACCGTTGCACCGGGAGGCCTCCGGCCCGGGGGATCCCGCGGTCTCCTCTTCGTCCGGGATCGTCCCCGGGATCCAAGAGGCTCGGGGCGGATTGCATTGCGTTGCCTTGCATTGCATCCCTTGCATTGCACGGCATAAGCATTGAGTTTGCGCGTCTTGCTCGCCTAATCCAGCGCAGGGGTGGCGGGCCGGGGGGCTCGGCGGCCCGGGGAAGAGGGGAAATTGGGGGTGCAAAGGAGGAAGGGGCGATCTCCCCCTCCCACCGTGTGTCCCGCTGCAGGGCCGCCACGGAGCTCCTCCCGGGGGAGGCGGCGAGTGCGCGGATCCCCATTTGGAAGATCAGCCCTCCCGCCTTCTTGTCCCGTTGTGTGTGTGTGGGGGAGACAAGAAGGGGGCAGGCTGGCCTCGCCTCTTGCACTTCCCCTATCCTCCCCCCCTTAATATAGGTGCAGAGAAAGAGGCAGGCTTTAGAAAAGGAAAGGATATTTTTTAATTAATTTTCTTTGTCTGAATATGATGCCCATTGAGAAAAAAGGGGGCTTCAATCCCTCCAAAGCAGTAAAAAAAAAACCTGTTTAATGTTTGAAGGGCCCATGTGTGACATCTGCCACTGTGCATCTGTGTGTGTGTGTTGTTAACTTCTTGATAAAAGAGTAGGTTGTTCTCTTTCAGTTCAGAAGTTGTGGGAGCATCATCACTTAAGACTTTGAAGAAGAGATTGGACTGCCATTTGTCAGAAATGGTGTAGGGTCTCCTACTTGGGCAGGGGTTTGAACTAAATGACCTCCAAGGTCCCTTCCAACTCTGATTATCTGTTATCTATCTGTTATTAGTTAATTTTGCACCCAGACAAATTCCTTGTGTGTCCAACCACACTTGGCCAATAAAATATTCTAATCTAATCTTCTAAAAGGGACATGTCTGAGATAAGGTTTCCCCTAAAGTTTTAAAAGTTTACTGAGCATTAAGAAAGTGAATTTTGGATTGCAAATACCTACCGCTTTTTCAAAATTCTTGGCTAGTTTCTTGTAGACTTGTGTGATATTCTTGTATTGTGCTTCAAGTGATTAATTCTGAAACCTTCGTTTAGCCTAGATTTTGCAGGACAGAAGAGAAAGTGAGAAAAAGAAAGAGGACAGGAGGGTTCGTGTGATCTGGTGGGAGGTGTGGTTGATTTTATTATGTTAATTTATTTGATTCTTTTTACTAGTTTTACTATTTTAAAGGTGGTTTTATACCTTGTAAGCCGACTTGAGTCACCATGGGCGAATAGGTGGCAATATAAATCTAAGAAATAAAATAAATAAATAAAATAAAGCCCCCAACGGAGAAACAGCAAAAACTCACCAGTGCCAAATGTTGCAAATAGCTTAGCATAGTATTTTAATTTATAATCTTTTATGCTAAAGCCACCCTACCTCCCCCAAAAGGGAAACATTATTTAGCACCAAAGTCTTGTCGTTTTGTAAAGATTGCATGTTTATCTAGGACTAAAGTTGCCTTTTAGGTTCAGTTGAGAAATTTGATATAAAATAGTTCAGGGTGGTTTTAGAATCATGTCAGCTGCATCTCAGACTTAACTTTTGAAAACCGAGAAACCAAGTGAATTTCAGGCTTCTCCTCTGCTGTATATTCTCACGATATTCTGTCAAATGGACTAATTTGAAAATGCTCTATATTATAGAAGAAGGGGCTAGAGAAGAAAGCCCCAGAACGGGCAGAAGAACCAAACATCGGGGCAGATGAACCTCGGTTGGGAGTCCAGAGCATCGTCTTGGATCCAGAGAGACACATTCATTGGGATGGAAGCACGCTGGGAAACGCAATGGCAGCAGTTCCTCAAGACGCTTCAACCCTCTCACTCCAGAGAAGGAAATCCAACAAGATCCAGGAATTCTCCCTGGGAAGATCCCAAGGCCTTCCTGGCCTCCTTCGAGCAGGTGGCCAGAGCCTGCCGGTGGCCCAGAGGAGAGTGGGTAACCCATCTCCTGCCAGCCCTTTGTGGAGAAGCTGAAGAGGCCTTTCGGAACCTGGACGCCATTTATCAAGGGGATTACGAGAGCGTGAAGGCCGCCATCTTGAAAGGGGAAGCTACCAAAATGGAGGCCCAGCGTCAACGCTTCAGGCAGTTCTGCTGCCAGGAGTTGGAAGATCCTCGGATAGTTTACAAACAGATCCAGGAACTTTGTCACCAATGGTTGAAGCCGGAGAGACGCACCAAAGAGCAGATCTTGGAGCTGCTGATCCTGGAGCAGTTTTTGGCCAGCCTGCCTCCAAAGGTTCAGAGCTGGGTTCAACCCAGGAGGCCGGACACGTGTTCCCAGGCGGTGGCCCTGGTGGACGACTTCCTGCAGAGTCGGCAAGAGACCAAATCAGAAGGCCATCCGGTATAGTTTATCAATCTTCAGTGTTTATGTAACATACAGTATGGTGCACATCTGGGCATTGTGTAAAAAACTGCAGTTACAGACAGTCCTTGAGTTATGATGGACCCGCCCCGCCTCCCAAATGGGACTTATGATCTGGTTTCGAAGTTCTGATTCCCTCCCCCCGGTCATAATCACATGACCATATTTTGGATCCTCACCAAATGGTTCACTTTTATGACAGTTTGCAGCACCTGTTGTTTTAGAACAATTTTGACAGAAACCTATGTTTAGTTCCGGTGTCCAGCAAAATCCAACAGTGGGTTCATTTAGCAACCATTGAAAACAAAAAGGTCATAAAACAGGTCTGGTCATGCAGTGCTTTAAGATCATCACAACTTAAGGACTGCAATTGCCAGGCTCAATTATGGTCATAAATTGAGGATTGCCTGCAGTTAGTTACAACTTGATGAAAACGAATGGCACTTCTGCATCATTGTCATTTCCTATTGACTGCAGAACTTTTGAACCAGAGACCCAAAAGTTTTTGGCATGATTTTATTTACATTAGAATTTTTGAGAGCCATTGTCAGGGCTCCAACAAATCCACCCCCATTCAAATCAAATCTCTAGCCGCATCTCTCAAGAGTAAAAAAAAATTTGATTTGTTTGGAGTGGCCATGTTGGCGTTAGCTGGGTGCTGTGATTTTTGTGGCAATACTGGCACAAAGTAACAAACTCCCTTGGCTTGGTAATTGTTGTTCCATTTTAAGTTATTTTTCATTTATTAATAAGTTGTACAGATATCAGCCATTCTTTTACATCTCATTCTTATAGGGTTAGGGTTATGAGTTAAGGTTAGGGATAGGGTTGAAATTTGTGGCTGAGTGCTGTGCTGCTGTGAGATGTTGACTTGGCCACGCCCACCCAGTCACGTGACCAACAAGCCATGCCCACCCAGTCACATGACCAACAAGCCATGCCCACAGAACCTGTAGCGAAAATGTTTGAATCTGGCACTGATGAGTCAATACGAAATGCTTGCCTCTACCGCTGTTTGTCTTTTAATTATACTGTTTAAATTATTAAAGGGGACTAATTGTTTTAAATTTAAAATATGTGAATGTCTTGAAATTGAAGTCCACACATCTTAAAAGGTTGCCAAGGTTTACAAACACTGTTCTGAGTGGGACAGATTCAAAGACATAACCTAAGTTAACCTAGCCAGTTGTTGTTTCATGGTAGGGAGAAAATTCAAAATGCAGCCAGTGTAACTTCTCTGATTGTGCTAATGCAGTGATACTTAAGAAAACTCAACAGGAATTCTTATGGGCTGGAATCTGGCAATATTGTTTGGCAACTGAAGTGCCCTTCAATAATCCTCATAAGTCAAAGCAACCAGCCGATCAAGATTATGTCAAAATCAATCTCACTTGTTCTGAGTTAAAGACTCTCCTCTGTCAGCTCATAAAACGTGCCTGTTTTAGTAGTTGCCATAAAAAAGGGGAGGGGAGGAAGGAAATCTGGAAGAACAGTGCAGCAGTTTGAAAGCGAAAGTACATTCCAACTCTTTATCTTTAAAAGATTGTAACTAAAATACCAGAGCTTTTGCCCAGGAATATATTTAATTGGAGAACGTGAATGATGACACCTAGCCTGTGAATGTGTTCAATTGGAGAATCTGATTTATGAAACACCTGGGGGGGGGAGGGAAGAAACAGGGTCATAGGTGACTGTAAATTATGTGTGCCAGAGTTGGCTTCATACAGGGAAGTGCCAGTATGTCGCCTCTAATAAATCCTTTGAAGTTTTTTGAAGTTTGGCTCGAGAATCATGACTCAATTAGGGCGATTGCTGGAATCCTGACATCCTGTCTCTTTCAGGGCACCCAAAATGAAGAACTGGTTGATTTTGAACGGGCAGAGAAGGAGCCCTTGGAAACTGTGAAGAAAGAAAACATTGAAGTGGAGATCAAAGTGCCAGGTACGAATGTCCTTCTGCATTTGCATTTTTTTTTGAGCCTTTTTGAACTGAACAGCCAAAACCTACACTCAGAGCTCTCGTGCTTGATTCTGTCTTCTGGAAGAGAAGATTTTCAAAGAAGTGCAGTTTGTCCAGATCCATGAGAATGGGACTGCAAGATGTGGTTTAGCAATCCTTTAATTCGCACCCCAAAGTACCCAAGTGTTGAATTTTTTCTCTTGATTTGGCTGAGTGATTTGATCAGGGCAGAGCTCTGTGAATCCATACGTTGCCTGATTTTCATCATGAATTTAAAAGGATTTAAATTCTGAAAGAATTGAAGAAAGCCTTGATATGAATACCAATTTAAAAATCCGTTACTTCCCTGAATGGGAAGAAGATACCAAGGAAAACTAGATCCCAGTGGGTTTTCCGTTTTGACCGATGCGGGTTACTCTCTCACTCTTGGATTATAGGATGTATCCTCAGATCCTGCTCAGTATCTTGTAAACGGGCATGATTTTGCCTTCTTCCGATCTACAATCTGCTATGTAACAGGGGTCTCCTAACTTGGCAACTTTAAGACCTGTGGACTTCAACTCCCAGAATTCCTCAGCCAGCCAGTCATGTTGGCTGGGGAATTCTGGGAGTTGAAAGTCCACAAGTCTTAAAAGTTACTAAGTTTGGAGAGCCCTGATCTATTGTATGGTATGGTGCTCTTCACCAACTACTGGCACACGAAGGCACAAACAAATTCCCTTTATAATGTCTGCCTCCCATCACCTGCAGGCAATGGAACCAAATCCCCAAATGACATCAGCTCGTTGCTTCCTCTCGAAGGACCTGGAGTGGTCCGATCTGGACTGAAAGAGGTAGGTGCTGCTCTGGCGGGGTAGTTTTGGGGGCAGATTTGAAATATTGGTGGCATTTATTTCTGACTAGAATTCCACCGGAGGTGAAATGCTCCCGGTTCGTCCCAGTTCACCAGAACCGGTAGTAAAAAAAATGCTACCGGCGAACCGGCAGTATTCCGACACTCAGCTGGGTGACGCTCAGCTGTGCCGCGCGATTTAGATTAGCTAGAAAGCAGGAAATCATCAGATTTCTTGCTTTCCAGCTAAACTAAATCGCGCGGCACAGCTGATTCCACCCCCTCGCTGTTGTATTTACCTCAGAAGGCTTCAAAATGCTTCTTTTTCCAGCACCCAGGAGGCTTCCCTGAGGCCCACTAGGCCAAAAAGGGAGCAAGGGGGAGGGGATTCCGCGAAAGAAAAAAAAAGACTTTTGACAAACCCCCCCCAGTCACGTGACCATATAGCCATGCTCGCCCAGTCACATGACCACGCCCACAGAACAGGTAGTCAATAATTTGAATCCCACCACTGAATTCATTGTTGGCTCTGTTATCTGGGAGTTTATTTACAATTGATCTCCTCAGACTTGGGGAAATGGCTTTTGCAGACCTAAATCCGAAGATGACACACAAACTGGCCTAGAGATTCGAGAAAGCAGATAGTCCTCGACCACGATTGAGCCCAAAATTTCTGTCGTTGAGTGAGACATTTTTTTAAATAAAAGTTTTTTTTATTTTTACATACAATAAATCCATTCCATTTCAATTATGTGTCCATTAGGTATATATTTCATGTGCTTACAATTAATAATGCACTTCTTATCAATAGAACAATAATCACATTCCCATGTAAGTAATATCCAATATATCTATTTCACAAGCTTCTCTTATTGCTTTATATATACATCTAGTCCATTTTAATTTGTTTTATTTTCTAACTATTGATAAAACAAATCCCATACCATGTAATATTCAGATTCTTCGTTTTCCAAGTGAGACATTTCTTAAGCGAGTTTTGCCCCATTTTACGACTTTTCTTGCCACGGTTCACGGCAGTTGTTAAGCTAGTCACATGGTTTGTTGAGTGAATCTGGCTTCCCCATTGACTTTCCTTCTCAGGAGGCCACAAATGTTGATCACATGGCCCTGGAACCCTTGCAACTATCACAGATCAGTTGTCAAGCATCTGAATTTTGATCATGTGATCACAGGGATGCTGCAGTGATCGTAAGTGTGAAGGGCAGTTGTAAGTTACTAAATTGTTCTGACCAAGGTTTCCCGAGACCATAATTAAGCACACACATAGTTAAAACAACTTTTGTTTTATTTCAATGATGGGAATTATTTTCATTCCCAGCCGGTAATGAGTCTCAAACAGTCCCTTGAGATAAGCACCCACCTTTCTCTCCTTGGAATTGCTGCTAACAACTAATTTGAATTGCTGCTAACAATTAAAGTGCCAAATGAATTATAAAAAAACAAACTGAAATACAAAGTCCACACACAGAGCTTCAAGGATTAATCCGAACAGAGAGAACTCCTTTGCTTCCTGCAAAGCTTTCATCACCTTTGCCTGTCCTTTATGCCTTATGGGAGGGGCAATCACCTCCAAGTCTTACTCCCGAGTCACTGCTTTTGTCTCAGCTGCCTTTGCCTTCGAGCAGCTCTGTGCGCATGCGCTCTGGGAACAGGCTCCCCTTGTTCTTCTGCCTCGCTGCTGCCAGACTGCAGAGGTTCCGGAGTTAGCATCCCACTCCAAGATGGTTCTGGCCCCATCTCTGCATCGGACCCAGGACCCTCGTCCGAGTCCTCTCCAGACTCCCTGACTGGTCCCCGTTCTTCTCCACTGTCCGATTCTGCTGCTGTCTGCACAGGCTGCCGGCGAACCACAACAAGGACTACCTGTACTGAGATACAGGCTCCTGTTAGCTTCACTGCATTGATCCGTGGATTGGATACAGTATTGTAATCAGTGGTTTTGGCCATGAAGGTTTATTCTGGGTTTTTGGCAATAGGACCTGATGGGAAGGTGTCTTCACCTCTTTGCAGGAACTGATGGACCTCAAAGAAACGGACGTGCGTTTGCAGGCAGCCAAGCAGAGGCTGACCCACGCAGCCCACCAGAGCACAGCCTGGCAGGTCCTGCAGGAAGAGCCTCGAAACATAGGTGGTTTAAGTGAGGAGGGTACGTAGAGTCCAGCAAGGCTGGGAAACATCATCCCACCTATTTACACCTGTCTATGTACTTATCACTTAGGGAAAAAATAGATATCTGATTAGATATCTGTAGTGAATTGGGGGAGTCGGGAAAAGATAACTGTTTGGAAGAACAGAACGGAATGGTTAAACCTGACCACTTCCTTCAAAAGAAGCACAATCTACGTATTTTTTTTCATGTATTATTAGTTCTTGAATGAAATTAAAGTACTGGGAAGAGTCACCATTCAAACAGTTCTCTGTCTATTTGTCTGTCTGTCTGCGTCTGTCTGTTTGTTTGCCCTTGGAAGTTGTGGGAGCGCCATCACTTGAGACTTTCAAGAAGAGATTGGACTGCCATTTGTCAGAAACAGTGTAGGGTCTCCCGCTTGGGATTGGACTAGATGACCTACAAGGTCTCTTCCAACTCTGATTATCTGTGTCTGTCTATCTGTCTGTCTATCTATTTATCTATCTATCTATCTATCATCTATCTATCTATCTATCTATCTATCTATCTATCTATCTATCTACCATATATATCATCTGTTATCCATCCATATCTATCTGTCTGTCTGTCTGTCTGTCTGTCTATCTATCTATCTATCTATCTATCTATCTATCTATCTATCTATCTACCTACCTACCTACCATATCTATCATCTGTTATCCATCCATCTCTCTCTCTCTCTCTTTATCATCTGTATCCATCTATATCTATCTATCTCTCTATCAATCCATCTCTCTCTCTCTTTCATAAATATATGTATGTATGTATGTATGTATGTATGTATGCATAGTATTCAGCTCTACATATAAATATCCACGAAAACTTAAGAAAACATACATACACACACACACATATCATATATATCTTCTGTTATCCATCCATATCTATCTATCTATCTATCTATCTATCTATCTATCTATCTATCTATCTATCTATCTATCTATCTATCTATCTATCATATCTATCATCTGTCATCCTTTATCCATCCCCCCCATCTAATCCTTTTTTCAAACTTAAAAGATAAACAAAAGAATTTAAAAAGTGGGAAAGAAAGAAAGATAAAGAAAAAAATATTAAAAATAATAGGGAGTGAGGAAAAAGGGATACATTTGAAAGATACCTAAAGAAGCGACTTCCAATCTTTTCAGCAGACATACATATCGTCCCCTCCTTCACGATTACAGTTCCCTTCTTCCCTCTTGTAACCATTTTTAATCAGTAAATCCACAAATGACCAGTTTTTTTCTACGAAGCATGCTGTTCTCAGTAAATGTTTAATGAAAAGTTCTCCCTAAACAATTCCTATTGATAAAAAAATATTTCAATTAACAAATGCATTTACAAAATAGCCGAGCTTGTACTTAGGGGTGTTTGTATCCTCAAAAACTACAAAACTGTGATAAAGGGGACATTTGGTAGCACCGGTGGGGGGGGGGGGGGGGGAGTGAATCAAGCATTCTCCCCACAATGGATGATTGGCTGCAAAAACTGACAGGATTAGCATAGACGGGGCTGAATTCAGGAGTGTGGGCTGCTGAGGATTCACAGGGGTTCGGGAGGCCCCCTAGTTAAGATTCTGTGCAGTTTGGAGAACTCCCCGATCCCATTCCTGGCTGGTCCCGTCCCGCCCAAGCGGCCTGTTTTGGATGCAGGTAAATGCAGGGCACGCACGGAGGCTGGAGGAGGGCAAAAAACGGGCTTCCCAGAAGTTTGGGAAGGCCGGAAATGGGCCTGTTTGTGGCTTCCACAGAGCCTCCGGAGCCCGGGGAGGTTGTTTTTGTCCTCCCGGAGACAGCCTCTGGAGCCCAGGGAGGGCAAAAATGCCCCCCCCCCCCATGTTGCAGGAGGCTGACTAGGCCACGCCCACCATTGGCTGTTATAAAGAAAAAAAATACAACCAACCTTGTTTCTACTTGGAAACCACTTCTGGACTTTTTGCTTGAGGTGGGGAAAAAATGAAACATTGATTTGGGGTTTTACCGATTGGATAGGTTTGTTGTTATAGTAATGGCTAGTATATATGATTATGCAAAAGTAAAAAGTTGAGGCTGTGTGTTATCACTTTATTTTACTATGCTAAAAAGAAGTCACTGCTTTTTTCCCCCCCTTTCCATTTTTACCCTACACTTTTTCCTCTTTTCCTTTTTCTTCTCTTACTTTCCCATCATTTTCATTTCTCTTTGTATTTTATATTTCGATAAATTAATCAACGGAAGAAAAAAAAATTCGAAGCATGCTTTACCCCCAAATAAATGCATCGGTAGAAAAAGGAGATTAGTGCACTTGTTTGAAATGAAGGCCTCAGGAGAAGGATTAAAAGATTTTTGTCTTGCTCTGCAGGTGACAGAAAGGAGAATAGGGTTAAAGTGGAGGATTTTCAGGGTGGAGAAGATGCAGAAGAGATATGTGGCCAAGACACCGTGATATGCCCTGAGAATCTGCCATTAAAAGCCGAGATGGAAGGAGAAAGCGGTGTATCCAATCAGCATAGATGGAGGCCACCGCTGGAAATTGAGAGAAGGCGCAACATGCTTGAAAAGGATCTTACTACTGCTGTTCCAGAAAAGACCAACAAGGATAAAATGTCCATGTTCTCCCAATATGATAAAAGGTACCTGTACCAGGTGGAACTGAATCCGATACCTTCTGTGGAGAAATTGGACCAATGTCCTCAGAGATTTGAGGACGGCTACCAGCATACTTCAAATGTGAATCAAGAGGAGAAAGGCATTGTAAGTGAGAAAAGGGTTGAAATAGCTGAGAATGGAACAGGGAATAACGCAAACACTTATCTGAGTAACAATCTCAGAAAAACACATAACAATTCTCCCGAGTCTGGGAAAACCTTGACTAACCCAAACTCACTAAACAGATTCCCGGTGTGTAATCCCGAAGAGGAATGGTACGAGTGTTCCCACTGTGGGAAGGGCTTCAATAAAGCCAAATACTGGAAACAGCACCAGAAAATTCACACCGGGGAGAAGCCGTACAAATGTTCCCACTGTGGGAAATGCTTCAACCAGTCGGGCAACCTGAAGACCCATCAAAGGATTCACACCGGAGAGAGACCCTACAAATGTTCCCAGTGTGGGAAATGCTTCAGTCACACCAACTGTTTGAAGATGCACCAGAGGATTCATACTGGAGAGACCTACAAATGCACTCAGTGTGGGAAATGCTTCCGAGAGACGGGGATTTTGAAGAGGCATCAACGAACTCACACTCGGGAGAGGCCTTACAAATGTTCCCAGTGTGGAAAATGTTTCAGCCTGTCGGGAATCCTGAAGAGACATCAACGAACCCACACTGGTGAAAGACCCTACAAATGTTCTCAGTGCGGGAAGGGCTTCAATCAAATGGGGACGTTGAAGAAACACCAGCGAATTCACACAGGCGAGAAGCCGTACAAATGTTCTCACTGCCAGAAATGCTTCAACGAGAGAGGAAATTTGAAGAGGCATCAGAGAATCCACGCCAGAGAGAGCCTTAATATCATACAAGAATTCATCTTGGAAAACGACCATATCAATGTTATCAAGGTGGGAAAGACTTCTACAGGGCAAGAAGTCTAAAGTGACATTAAAAAACAACAACAACATACTAGAGGGACACGGTTAGGGCGTTCTTAGTAAGAAATTTCTAGGACAAGGATCTCCAAACTTGGCAACTTTAAGACTTAAGCGACAGGAGGCTAAAACATATAAAGATGCAGGAATTGGGTAGGTCTAGTTTAATAAAAAGAAGGACCAGGGGAGACATGACAGCAGTCTTCCAATATCTCAGGGGCTGCCCCAAAGAAGAGGGAGTCAAGCTATTTTCCAAAGCCCCCTGAGGGCAGGACAAGAAGCAATGGATGGAAGCTAATCAAGGAGAGAAGCAGCTTAGAACTAAGGAGGAATTTCCTGACAGAATTGGTGGAACAGTTTGCCTCCAGAAGTTGTGAATGCTCCAACACTTGAAGTTTTTAAGAAGAGATTGGACAGCCATTTGTCTGAAATGGTCTTTCCTGCCTGAGCAGGGGGTTGGACTAGAAGATCTTCTAGGCCCCTTCCATCTCTTATTTTGTTATTCTGCTACTTACTACTGGCTAGGGCAGTGAAGGGGAACCTTTTTGTTGTGGTGTACCGAAAGCGTGCGCCGACACCCACAATGCAATGCACACACCCTGCGCATGCACAAGCAGCATCCTTGCCCTGCTCACTTACCTGCACTGCACATGCGCGCGACTTCCAGTTGATTTTCGGCCGGTTTGAGGCCGTTTTCGCTCTCCCGGAGGCTCAAGGGAAGCCTCTGCAGCCTCGGGAGGCTGAAAACGGGCCTATTTTGGCACTTCCAGTATTTCCGGAAGGCCCATTTTTCGGTCTCTCCCAAGACCGCAGAGGCTTCCCTCAAGCCTCCGGGAGGGCGAAAATGGCCTCAAACGGGCCAAAAATAAGCTGGGAGGCACGTGCATGCGCAAGTTTGGCTGGGACTCGCGTACCCGCAAAAATGGCTCTGCGTGCCACCTGTGGCACGTGTGCCATAGGTTCGCCATCACGGGGCTAGGGAATTCTGAGAGTTGAAGTCCACAAGTCTTCAAGTTGCCGTGTTTGGAGACTCCTGGTCTAGGAGATAACTTGGAAAGCCCCTAAAGATTTCCACATTTTATTTATAAGGAAAAATCCTAGCATCGGGAGTAAATTGTTAAACAGTTGGATCAACTATCCAGAATGGTGGTGGATTCGTTTTCACTGATTTGAACCCATAGCTGCTGGCAGAATATCTGCAAATGGAATATTTCAGCTTGGATTCCTGCACAGAAGTGGGATTGGATTTGATGACTCTTTCTCCATTTTTTTCTATGATTGTATACCAGAGATGCATTATATAAATATTCTCAGTGAAATTGTTAACGCAGCAGAACTGGAGGCATATCTGACCTAGAATCTGTTGCATTTCTGTGCCGCAAACTGTACAGGAAGTTTTCTGCAGACATCCCTTGTCTGAGCTGGTTGTGTTTCTCCATCATTTTGCTCAATAAAAACCAACCTTTCATTTTATACTATTTGTATAGACATTTATGAGATAGGAAATAAACTGAAATGAAAACTGCTTGAATCCCTAGCATCGGTTTTGTCTTTTTCACTGTAGCTGAACAACTGGGTCAGGTTTTCCGTCACGCCGCCCATCAGGACTTATTTTATATTTCCAGGGAGTCCTTGACTTATGACTAATTGTTTAACAACCATTCAAAGTTACACTGGTGCTGAAAAAAGTAACTTATGACCCCTCTTCACACTTGATGACTTCACAGTGTCCATCATGCCCCTGTTGGAGTCTGAATCCAAGGAAGAAGACGAACAGTTGACAGGGAGTGGGAGTATGGCTCCGTTGGCTGTGGAGGAAACCTGGGAAGGGCAAAGTCCGGCTGGGCAGAGCAGGGAAGGGGTAGAACAAGGGAGAGGGAGTTCAGAGGAAAACCAAGCCCTACCCCCTCTTCATCCTAGGGCAGGCAGGGAGGAACAGAGAAGAGAGCAACGTGGGTCGTGTGACTTACGGGGGAGGAAAGGGCCCTGATTCCCTTCATTAGCCACAGCTGGGAAGAAAGTTTATAAGAAATGCAGGCTGTGTGCGGCAGCTGCTGGGAGCAAATGTGACTTTGCTTATCTGTGTTCCTGGCTCTTCCTAATCATGTGAGTTTTGCCATGCCTTCATGTCTGGAATTCTTGCTCCTGCCCTGTCAAACTAATTACCTCAGTTTGGTTTGACTGGACTTAAAGTTACAGTTTATGTTGACCATGTTTTGGACTTGATTCTGCAGCTAAAGGCTGTTCCTGGGAGAGTTTTTCTCCAGCCAGAAGGTAATCTGGACGCTGGAGGCAAAGTTGGAGCTACTAAAGGTACTCTTATTGATTATCTGACTGTGTTGCCTTTGTGCCATGCTCCGGGTCATCACAGTCCCCCATAGTTCTATGGTCGCAATTCAGGCATTTGACAAGTGGCATTTATTTATGGTTTGCTCAATAGCGAATGTAGAAAATGGTACATTGATGCCAAAGGAGATGGAGCATCAGGGGCAGAAAGTCTCCTTGGAGTGGGGGTGGGTGGGGACAGGAAACTCCTGTAGTCCAGCCCAGCCCAATCCATCCCAAACCCCAAAGTTTTTGACTTGCGACTATAATTGAGCCTGGAATTAAGGCCATAAGTTGTGCTGGTGCTTAAATGGGTCATTACATCACCAACCAGATTTTATGACATTTGTGACAGTTATTTAGCGAACCCTGTGATTGGAGCTGTGGTAGCGCAGTATTGCAGGCTAACTCTGCCGACTTGCCAGCAGTTCGATTCTGACCAGCTAAAGGTTGAGTCAACCTTCCATCCCTCCGAGATCATCAGTAAAATGAAGACCGAGTATTCTGACCCAGGCTTCGTGAAATGTAATTAATATCAAACTTGTTTTAAAAGCAAAACCTATTTTATTGCAACTCTGGGAATTGTTTTCCTTCCCAGCCGGAACTAATCTTAAATAGTTCCCCAAAATAAGCACATACCTTTCAGTGCTGTGGAATGCTGCCAAAAACTATCCAATTAACTATAACAGAAACCAAGCAAAGTACCAGAAAAAACCAACCAGAGCTTCAAGGAGACTCGGAATCTATCGAACTACTTTGCTTCCTGCAAAGGTTTCATCATTGAGGTCTGACTTTTATCCCTTATGGGAGGGGCAGTCACCTCCCAGCCTTACTTCTGAGTCACCCCGTTTGTTTCAGCTGCTCTCGCCTTCTAGCAGCTCTGCGCGCACACGCACTGAGAACAGGCTCCCCTGGGTCCTCTGCTTCGCTGCTACCAGGCTCCGAAGGCAGCACCCCACTCCCAGATGGTCGTGACCCCCCCATCCCTGCATCGGACGCAGGACCCTCGTCCAAGTCCTCTCCAGACTCCCTGTCTGGTCCCCTTTCTTCCTCACTGATTCCGCTGCCGTCTGCACCTGCTGCCGGCGAACCACAACACCCAGATTGTTGGGAGCAACTCTGTACACCGCTTAGAGAGGGCTGTAAAGCAGTGGCATATAAGCCTTAAGTGCTATTGCGCTTAAGTGTGAAACAAATGTATTGTCCACAGTGGACAATTTTGCCGCAAAATGAAATTAAATTCCAGTTCCTGGAAGAAAAATGTACCTCACAGTCATGGACCACAGGATGCTACCAATGGATGTAAATGCAAAAGATGCTTGCTAAGTGTCTAAAATGTAATCATGTGACCATTTTAGGGATGGATGTTAAAACTTTGAATCCTGGTCATGAGTATCTTTTTTGGGGGAGGTATTTGTCTTCACTTTGAATGCTTGGTATACAACTAGTTGTAAGTAGAAGACTACCTATATGGATCTGTTCTGCTGTATCTCTTTCTTCACAGTGTTTTGGACCAGGAAAAAAAAAATCACATTTTTTTCAAAGTCTTCTTCAGGTCCCCCCTTTTTTTTATTAACATAGTTTTCAACGGTATCTTCAAAACAGTTTTCATCCATTTTCCAGAAACTGATCTTAAGTTATTTGGACTGTAATATGCAGGATTATTTATCCATCTAGCTACCAGTTACAATCAATTCTTAGTGGAAAAACCAGTTAAATATGAGCCAGCAGTGTGCAGCAGCAGCCAAAAAAGCAAATGCAACCCTAAATTGCATTAACAGAGGGATACAGTCAAGATCAAGTGAGGTGCTAATACCAATCTGTAAAACCTTAGTAAGACCACACCTAGAGTACTGCATCCAGTTTTGATCACCTCACTGTAAAAAAGATGTTGAGACTCTAGAAATAAAGTGTAGAGAAGAGCAACCAGGATGATGAGGGGACTGTAGGCTAAAACATGAACGGTTACAGGAACTGGGCATGGCTAGTCTAGTGAAGAGAAGGACCAGGGGAGACAGGATAGCAATGGTCCAATACTTGAAGGGCTGCCACAGAGAAGAGGAAGGGGTCAAGCTATTGTCTAAAGCACCTGTAGGCCAGATAAGAAATAACGGATGGAAACTGAACAAGGAGAGATTTAACCTGGGAATAAGGAGAAACTTTCTGACAGTGAGAACAATCAACCCATGCAACAGCTTTGCCTTCAGAAGTTGTGGGAGCACCATCACTTGAGACCTTGAAGAAGAGATTGGACTGCCATCTGTCAGAAATGATGTAGGGTCTCCTGCTTGGGTGGGGGGGGGTTGGACTAGATGATCTACAAGGTTCCTTCCAACTCTGATTATCTGTTATCTGTTACCCTTTTAAATGATCCTGTTGGGACAGTTTTGTAGGCAAAAGCAATAGCACAGAAACTAGGTCTATACCGCTTCATGGTGCTTTACAGCCCTCTAAGCCGTTTCAATAGAATAGAATAGAATAGAATAGAATAGAATAGAATAGAATTCTTTATTGGCCAAGTTTAGTTGGACACACAAGGAATTTGTCTTGGTGCAAATACTCTCAGTATAGAGTCAATATATCCCCCTCCCTCTCCAACAATCTGCGTCCTCATTTTACCGACCTCGGAAGGATGGAAGGCCGAGTCAACTTTGACCCGGTCAGAATCGAATTGCTGGCAGCGGGCAGAGTCAGCCTGCCATATTGCATTCTCCCCACGGTTAATCCACTTTTCACTAAAGTTCTTAGGAAGATGGCTCTGTACTTATTTGTGTTTGGGGAAGCTTTAATCAAATTACAAAACTGTTCAGGTTAAGAGTAAAATTGAGTTTGATTCTTAAGTATTCTTTTTTAACTCACATCAAGAAGAATTTTTCCTCACTTCAAATAACACGGTAACACTGCCATTTATTAAGCTCGGTTGCCTAACAGGCTAAAATAACGTATCTAACATGCTGGCTGGGGAATTCTGGGAATTGAAGTCCACACATCATCTAGCTGCCAAGGTTGTCCTAGAGATTTCTTGGGATAATAAAAGAGCAATCTGTGTGAGTATTTAAATCCAAAATCCATCGGCCTACTATGCTAAGAGGCTGTTGTGGTTCGCTGGCAGCAGGTGCAGACGGCTGAGGTCTCGGAGAGTGAGGACTCAGATGAAGGGCCTGCGTGTGATGCAGGGATGGGGCCAGGACCGTCAGGGAGCGTGCTGCCTTCGGAGATTGTGGAGGCTGGCAGCAGTGATGAAGAGGACCCAGAGGAGCCTGTGCCCAGAGTGCATGCGCACAGGGCTGCTCGAAAGAAAGAGCAGCTGCAGCAGCACGGGCGACTCAGGAGTAAGGCTGCAAGGTAATGGCCCCTCCCTTAAAAGAGATAAAAGCCAGCTGAGAAACTGCAGTTCTTTGCAGGAAGCAAAGAAGTTTTTGCACTCAAGCCTTGTGGATTTTAGGAATATCCGAGTTGGTGTTTGGAGACCCTCTGTTGGAATTTTTTGCTTAGTAACTTTATCTGGTGTTCTTGGCAGCTTTGCAAAACCTTGGCAAGGCTCTTTCTTATCGGAGCTAATTGGTTTGAAGCAGCCTTTTACCCGTGAAGGAACGGGATTCGGAAAGAAACATTAAAAGGTTGTGCTGTTACCTTTGTCTCGCGTTTGCTTCCTTGGAACCAAGTTTCGGATTGAACAGAGGCCGGAGTGGCTAGCAGATGGATACCTAAATAATTTTTCTGTCTCTTGCATCATTCATTCTTATTATTCAAGTTAACTCATTCCCCAAGAATTCTATTTCTAATATGGGGACAGATGGAGTCTCCTTCCAGAGACACCTTCAACATAGGTAGTCCTCGCCTTACGACCACAATTGGCACAAGAACCTCCGCTGCTAAATGAAACAGTTGATAAATGAGTCGCAGTCTATTTAAGGAGCTTTTTTTCCCCATGGTCCTTAAGCAAATCATTGTGGTCATTAAGTGAAGCCCATGGTCACTAAGTGAATGCAGCATCCACCCCCCCATTGACTTTGTAAGAAACTAGCCGGGAAGGTCACAGATGTTGCTCATGTGATCCTGAGATACTGCCACCATCTTAAAAATTTACGCCGCTTGCCAAGTTTGGTCATGTGACTGCAGGGACACTGCGATGGTTGTAAGTGTGAGGACTCAGTCATCTTTTTTTGTATTGTCATAACTTCAAACAGTTGCTAAATGAATGGTTGTAAGTAGACAACTATGGGTGAATAGGCAGCAATATAAATTTAATAATACATTTTTTTAAAATTGCAGTTGGGTTTTCCAACTTTTTTTAATAAATTTTTTTCTTTATTAAACAAACACAAACAAAAAAATATACATTAAAAATATTGAATATGGTACAATCCTCCTAATAGACATCTTTGTTTTACATTGCTAAGATAGTACACCTACATATTTTCATTCTATATATATGTATATATACATTAAATCATTTCTTATTATCTTGATCTTATCTAACCAACCATAAAAGTTATCCCATATTTTATAATAGTCCAATTTATCCTTATTTTTTAATTCCTTTGTTAATTTGTCCATTTCTGCGCACATCAAAATTTTCCTAATTATTTCGAATTTGTTTGGAGTTTCTTTACTTTTCCATTGTTGCGCGTAAGCGAATCTTGCTGCTGTGATTATAAGAATCATTAAATATATATTGTCCTTAACATATTTCTCCATATTGATCCCTAACAAGAAATACTCCGGTCTGTTTTAATCCTACATATTTCTTCAAGCCATCTGCATTTTTTGCCAAAATTTTTGGGCTTCTTTGCAATTCCACCACATATGGTAATATGTTCCTTTTTCTTTATTAAATTTCCAGCAAATGAGGGAAAGTTTTGGATATATTGTTGCCAATCTTGATGGAGGTATGTGCCATCTATAAAATAATTTATACAAATTTTCTTTGAACGGTGTGGCCAAAGATGTTTTTTTAAAATATTTGCCAATTGTCTAAATTAATATCATAACCAAAATTCTTCATCCATACCACCATTGTTTCCTTTACTTTTTCCTCTTCTAAGGTTTTCCAACTTTCTGATAGTCTACTCCCTGTTTTTGGCACATCTCCTTTTGGAAAATAGGAAATATTTTACCTCACAAACCCAGGATAAGTGGGTTGTTTTTTTTAAAATTCAGACATTTCAGTCTGGAAGATGTTTCCTCTAGGGCAAGTTTCAACTCTGCCACTCTGAGGAAGCAGGTCAGGACTCTTTCCCCAAACCTGATGCAATGGACGATGGGCTTCGTAGTCGAAGTGCTGCTGTCGGAACTACAAAACAGGGAAGTGAAGCTGAGAAGTAGGAGAGAGAGAGAGAAAGGGGGGAAGGGAGAGGGGAGAGGAGGGAGGGAGAGAGAAAGGGGGGAGAGAGGAGGAGAGGGAGAAGTAGGAGGGGGAGAGAGAAGGGGGAGAGGAGGGAGAGGGGAGAAGAGGGAAAGGGGGGAGAGGAGAGGGGGAGAGAAGAGAGGGAGGGAAGAGAAGGGAGAGAGGGAGAGAGGGAAAGGGGAGGGAGAGGGAGAAAAGGGGGAGAGGAGAGAGAAGGGGGAAAGGAGGAAGAGAGAAAGGAGGGAGAGAGAGAGAAAGGGGGAGAGAGGAGAGGAGAGGGAGAGAGAAGTAGGAGGGAGGAGAGAGAGAGGGAGAAGAGAGGGAAAGGGGGGAGAGGAGGGAGAGAAAAGAGAGAAGAGAAAGGGGGAAAGAGGAAGAGGGAGAGAGGAGAGGAAGGAAGAGAGAAGGGGGAGAGAGAAAGGGGAGTGAGAGAGAGAAAAGGGGGAGAGAAGTGGGAAAGGAGGGAGAGAGAGAGAGAAGGGGGAGAGAGGAAAGGAGAGGGAGAGAGAGAAGTAGGAGGGAGGAGAGAGAAGGGGGAGGGGAGGGAGAAGAGGGAAAGGGGGAGAGGAGAGGAGGGA
>NW_020717058.1:128450-141223 GCF_900518725.1 Notechis scutatus | reverse complement strand
CCCAGTGTTCTAGTCTGTCAAGATCCATCTGGATCTTGAGCCTATCTGGTCCCTTCCAACTCTGTTATTATATGATTCTCCTTGATCTTTTTTTTTTTTTTTTTTTTTAAACAAGTTTTATTAATTTTTAAAACACACAAATTGTCATTATTCATTACATGTTTAAACCTTTTTTCATTGTCAATTTAACAAGTCAGATAAATTATAATTCTGTTTTAAACCATTTCCATACAACATACCAAAACCTCTTATTCAATTTCTCTTTACTTCTCTTTAGTCTTATTCAATATCATTATTATTATTTCATCTGTTTCTTTCTGACTTAGTTACCATTATTCTCAATCTATATTTCTACAATTTTTAACTAATTCTCCCCCCAAAAAGACATATACACACAACACACAAAACATAAAAAAAAATCTTTTTGGAAAGTAACTTGGACCCAGGTGTCTCTCTCTTCATGGACTTCAATTATATTCATGCTCATCTTACATATCATTACTTATTTTATTTACCATTCTAAGCCTTCTATATTAACTTCCCCACATATTTCACACTTCTTACTTCTATCTTAATTAATCATCTTAATTTGAATCATTATATTTATATCTTTTGTCCATTTTTTATCATCCCTTTGTCTCATTCCTTATAAAAAAAAAAGAAAATAAGTTTCTCCTGAAATCATTAATCAGAGTCTGATGCCTTTCTATCTCCCCCCTAAGTTAATCAAATTAATCTTTAAAATAATATCTAATACCCAATCCGATTTTGCTTGGTACATTCTATCTAACTAATACACCCAACATAATTAAGTACATAATTAGACAATAAATCCAAATATTAAAAAAAGATACTATAATAAAAATTTTATAATAACATCAATACCATAGTCTTATTAAACTCTTTAATTAAAACAATATTCTAAACCTCCCCTATTATTAAGTTTTAAAGCCAATCATTTTTAAACATTTTAACATTTTAATCTCTTATCAACTCTTAAATCATTACAATACTACCATCTCATCTTATGTACCTTGCAAAATCTTTTTTTTAAAAAAAAAAAATATACTTTATCCATTATCCAAAAAAAGCTTCTTTTTTTCATTTAATTTCAAGACATTGTAGCTTTTCTCCACCTTTTCCCTTTCTTTCTTCTCCCAACAAACCTTTCTACCCCCCCTTCTTCTAGCCTCTGCCTTGCCAGCTTCCCTTCTCTGTC
This sequence comes from Notechis scutatus, assembly GCF_900518725.1. The sequence goes on along the minus strand of NW_020717058.1, from coordinate 140,004 downwards.
GTATTCCTTTTCCCTTTTGTTTACTATCATCATATTGGTTTTGCACCTTATTTTTCCCTTTCTTAAATGTTTTTTTAGATCTTAAGTCCTTAAGTCCTTTAATTTTCTTCTTTTCTCTTCTTTTCTTTTCTTTCTCTCTTCCTTCTTTCTGGATCAAGTTCTGAGATTCATTAAAGATGGCTCCTTTCTTTCTTTCTTGTTCCTCTGCTGTCTTCATCTGTTGTAATGTTTGTTGATAATTAATAAGCGCCATTTCTAAGAAAAGGAAAGCTTCTTCCACACCATCTTTACCATTTTTTTTTGCTTGTTCATATTCTTTTCTTAGTTCCTCAACAGAAAGAGCCATTATAAATCTTTTCTTTTCTTTTCCCCTTCTTTCTTCTTACAACAACCAGAATATTCAAAAGAAAATAAAAAAAAAAATAAAACAGTCCCAAAGTTATCAGTCAGTCCAAACCAAGGCAGAATTCTCACTTTCTCCTTCTGGGGCAATATCAATCCAAGAGAAAGAAAGTCCAAATCTGTTTAAAATCTTATTGCAATATATTCTAGTCTTCAAATCCTTAAGGCATCTGCTCCAACAAATCTTAGCATACAAATGTTTTCTTTTTAATCCTCTCTCTTCCCACTCATCGCTTAAAATCAATTTTCACCTAAAAGAAATAGGTTTCTTAATATCCAGTTATTTATTCCGTAGGAAAAGAGGGAAAGCTATCCTTTCAGCACCTTCACAGCCGCTTTTTTCCTCTTCTGGCAGGTATAATTCAGAAAGTCATACTTTTCAGGAATTTTATTAGATATGTCTTAGAATCCTAGGAGCCAAGAAAAACTTTCTCCTCTCAATCACTTTCTCCACTTCCTCCTGCGCATTCTTACCCGGCTGCCAGCTTCTTTGTGGCGGCCATTACAGACCGCCGCTGCACCGTCCTGGGAAAAGGGAGTTCTGCCGGCCAGGGAGGGGGTCTGCAGCACCCCCAAACCCTTCTCCGGATCCCCCCTACCTTCAGCTGCCCCTGCAGGGCAGCCTAGCTCCGTACCCGGCTGGGTCGGAGCCCCAAAAACGGCTAGCGCGGCAGGGATCGCGCAGCTTCGCAAATCCCTGCCGCTCGCGAAGCCGACAAACCGGAAAACGCCTCCTTGATCTTTTTTGATCAGCAGAGACACCCATGAGGGGAATCCAAACAGTCAGGATGGTATAAGACTAGACTAGAGCCTCCTGCTTCAGCAGCGGGCTGGACTTCCAGCTCTCTTCAGATTGAGGTTCACTTTTCGGCGGGAAAGTCTTGCACCTTCTCGCCCTTTAGCTCCTCCCCAGGTAAAAGCCCACTGGGACGGTGCGGCCACCTCCGAAAAGCGAGGCGAAGCCCACCCAAGCTGGGCCCCTTCGTCCCTTGGTTTTGTTTCTTTTCGGGGTGTCTGGAAGGCGGGATCCGAGAGGGGGCGCCCGAGGACGCTCTTCCGCCGGTTCACAGCGAAGGGAAGGCGGAGGAGCGAAGGAGGAAAAAGGAGTGAAGGGGCTGCCCGGAAAGGGTCCGGGGGGGAAAACGTTCGTCTGCTTGCGGTAGGGGGCTCCTCCTCCGGCCTCCGCGGTCGCTGCGGTTGCAGCGGGGCCGCTTCCCCTCTCTTTGCGATTCTGCATGGGGGGGGGGGGAGTAGCCGCGGGGGCAGCCTTGCACGGGGAGGCCTCTCCCTCCCCCCCTTCTCCGTTTTGGGGAGCCCGCTCCAGGCTCGGTTCGCCTGGTCTCTCGAAGCAAAAGAGGGGAGGGGATCTGGGCTACGTGCATCGCATACAGGCATTTCATTGCATTGCATTGCATTCCTTGCATTTCATGCATTGCATTGCATTGCATTGTATTCCTTGCAGTTTAGCATGCAGCTCGGGGGTCTCGGCGCCGGGGAACATGGGGGGTGGCCCCCACCCTCCTCCGTCCTCGCTCTCCCGGGCTGGCCCATCGCTGCGGAGCTTTTTTCGGTGACCCCCCCCCCCCCTCCGGCTGGAAGCAAAGCCCCCCCTTCTCTGCCTCCTTGACTTTTCGGGGAGAGAAGGGACCAGAATTGGCTTTGGGGATACCCTTCCCGGAGTGGGGCATAAAAGGAAAAGGTTAAGCCTGAACCTCACCAACAATGATTTATGTGGTTGCTATCTTGGAGTGGGGGGCGGTGATCAACTATAAAAGTGGTGAAGGGTTTTGTGCTTTAAAAAGTTTTGTCTTTCCTATCGGAATGGTCGGAAAATCGGTTTTTATTCGGAGGGGAAACGCAAGGAGCTCTTCCTCGGGTTGGGGGGAGAGAGTAGATTTATTGGAACTTAATGTGGATTCCACCCCCCACTCCTTTCTTAGTTCCTTATTATAGTTTCGGTTTTCAATTCGGATTCTTTGTGTTTTTAATCCCAAATGATGGATTTGGGGAATTGGACGCTGCTCTGGGGTCAGTTGTTTGCTGCAGCCTGCAAATCCGATAGATTTGATTGATTGATTGATTGATTTAAATCTATTAGCCACCCAACTCCACTGGACTTTGGTGGCATACAAAACCAGAGAAAACAGCTATAATATTCAGGCTAAAATAATCTTAACATCAAAATCAACAGAATAAAATAGGACCTATTAAATAATAAACATTAATGAAGGAAAATGTAAGCATCTCTGGATAATGTTGCAGGATCCAGTCGGGATCCGTCAGTGGGTTTCAAGATGTACTCTTTCGAGCTTTTGGACTTGTTGCTGGAGCCAGTCTGGTTCTTGAGGAGCCAGTACTTTGGGCTGGCTGTTGACTGACAAAGGGGCTGGTTACTCAGGCTTCAATGATTTCCCTGGCTATCTTTGAACCTGCTCAGCCAACAATCTGAATAGCTGCGAAATTGAACGTATGTTCATTGCAGTGTGAGACTACCAATGAGTTTGGGTCTCCTTGTCTGACCTTGTGTTCTTGCATTCTTTTCTCTTTTCTTTTATGTATACTGAGAGTATTTACACCAAGACAAATTCCTGGTGTGTCCAATCACACTTGGCCAATAAAGTATTCTATTCCTATTCTATCCTATCCTATTCTATTCTATTCTATTCTATTCTATTCTATTCTATTCTATTCTATTCTGTGGTTATCTCCCTTCCCACCTGTCCTACATCAACTCTACAGGGGCAACCCATGCAGGGATTACATTAGATCTCCCACGTCCAAGCAATTTTTGCAATGCATGATTTTATCTTCATATGGTAACCAGATTGGATCCTGCAATCTTTGGACCATACCCTGGCTTTTTTTTAAAGCTTTCCAAAACCCCAGGTCAGATGATGCTGTTAGAGAGAACGAATAGAATCCAGAGATGAATAAAACCAGGTTAACGGGAGCCAGAAGATCATTTCTGATTAAATATATATCTTACAGTGTTTTCTATCCCCTTTCTGCCCCCAAAATTCTTTAGATTATTTAAATGAATATTCTATCTACAGCTGATTTACAGGTTTGATTACAGCTTCTTGGTGAAATCTGGTTTGATGTTTTTTTAATTGAGGAGAGCGGAAGGAGTTGCTTTGTAAAGATGGGAAAAAAGCTTTGTAAAGATAGATTAAGACGTGGAACCATAATGGAACCTGTTCATCACAGTCCTAAATTGTGGCAGTCATAAAATAGGTCGGTCACATAACAACCTAATTTTATGATATTTTTTTGCAGTGGTTACTAAGCAATCCTGGCAGTTGTGACTGCCGTGGTCATTAAGCAAACACCATGGTCATTAAATGACTCAGTGGTTTGGTAGATGTGAAGTTTTGAGCGAAACTGTCATAAAACCCAGTCTCACGACTACAGGACACTGCAAATATGGATACATGGAGCCGTGTTGCGAAGTTTGTTTATATGAATGCTGAGGGGGCGATTGTCAGAATTTTGAATCTTGATTGTAACTTTGAACAGTCACTGAGTGATAATCTACCTGTACAGGAAAAACAGCCTGTTTTTTTCCAAAAATACTTTTTTCTAAGGTTAGAGGGGTCCCTAAAATGCGGCATAGTGTTAAAAGTTAAAATGATAATAACCAAATGATCCACTTTGAACATGTTCTTCCTTTAGATTTGAGAGGGCTGAGAGCAGATAACTCGGCCATGGAGAAACAAGTCTTAAATCCAGAAGAAGGACCAGAAGCAGCTGGAAAACTCCCCTCTGCAATCCAGCCTCAGTTTACGTCTGAAGAAGGAGGATGGGGCGCATTTGAGAGGAACGAGAGGGCCCCGTTCGTTGGGATGGAGGAGCGCTGGGAGACACAGTGGCAGCAGTTCCTCAAGACACTGCAGCCAGTTCACCCAGGACAAGGCAAATCCAAGATGTCGGAAGCTTCTCCCTGGGAAGACCCCAAGATCTTCCTGGCCAACTTCGAGCAGGTGGCCCAAGCCTGCCGGTGGCCCAGAGAAAAGTGGGTGGCATGTCTCCTGCCGGCTTTAAGTGGAGAAGCCGAAGAGGCCTTTCAGAAGCTGGAAATGGGAGAGCGGGAGAACTATGGGAAGGTGAAGGCCGCCATCTTGAAAGGGGAAGCCACCAAAATGGAGGCCCAGCGTCAACGCTTCAGGCGGTTCTGCTGCCAGGAGGTGGAAGACCCACGAAGGGTTCAGAGCCAACTTCAGGAGCTTTGCTGCCAGTGGCTGAAACCGCAGAGGCGCTCCAAAGAGCAGATCCTGGAGCTCTTGATCCTGGAGCAATTCCTGGCCAGCCTGCCTCCGAAGCTCCAAAGCTGGGTTCAAGTGGGAAGACCCGAGACGTCTTCCCAGGCGGTGGTCCTGGTGGAGGACTTCCTGAGGAACCAACAAGACGCCAAATCAGGGTCGTACCAGGTAGGTTTGACAATACACAGGCAGTCCTCTACCCTAGGGGTCACCAACCTTTGGACCTCAGGGACCACTAAACTCATAATTTTAAATCCCGTGGACCAGAGACCCTGGGAAAATCCCCCAAAAAGTCTGCAGGAAAATTCCCCACCCCATTTTCCTACTGATCGTTCATTCTTTATTTGGGATCGCAGGATACCGTCTCCAGCTCCGTTCTCAGGGGGAGAGAGAGAGAGAGAGAGACTTTTGGCTTCATGCAAGGAAAGCAGCAGAAGTCTTTCTTTCTCTCCTCCAAACTCCGCCAGAAATAAGTCTTCGCTGGTGCAGCCTCTTGGAGCAGGATGCCTTGCAGGGTCCCAAAGACAATCTTGGGTCCTCATTTTACCCACCTCGAAAAGATGGAAGGCTGAGTCAACCTTGTGCCTGGTGGGATTTGAACTACCAAATTGTAGGCAGCTGGCTGCAGAAGTAGCTTGCAGGACTGCACTCTAACCACTGCGCCACAGAGGCTCCTTACAAGTTGCCCCACATGACATTATACACATCTCAGATTGGATGGCCAGTTTGAATTATTGGGGGTGGGAACATTGGCATAACTTTGTATATGTGATTTTCGCGCCTATTTTGCCTCAGTTCTTGTATTTCTTCTGATGCTACCACTTCAATTTTTCAGTAAAAGTACTTTTCTCTATGACAGTGGAGTCTTAAGGTTTTATTTCTTGGATTTTGAATGGAACCTCACCTGACAGACTGAGACTCTCTACAGAACAGTCATAAGTCAATTTTTTCAGTGTCTTTAACTTTGAATGTTGACTAAATTTAAGTTTAAGGGCCACCTATATCAGTGGTGGCTAACCTTTTTGGACTCCTATGCCCAAAATTGTGCACGTGCTTGCGTCTCGCATGCTCGCGTGCCAGCACCCAGAAGGCAATGCGCACGTGCCTCTCCATGCCCCCTGCGCATGCAATCCGGCCCGCCCCCGCCCCTTACCTGCACTATATTTGAGGCCTTTTTCAGCCTCCCAGAGGCTTGAGGAAAACCTCTGCAGGCTTTGCAGGCCAAAAAATGGGCCCGTTTCATCACTTCCTGAAATACAGGAAGTGACAAAATAGGCCTATTTTTCAGCCTGCAAAGGCTTTCCTCAAGCCTCTGGGAGGCCGAAAATCATCTGTGAGGCGCATGCATGCTCAGTGAGGTAAGTTTGCCTGTGGTTCACGTGCCAGCACAAATGGCTCTGTGTGCCACCTATGGCATGTGTGCTATAGGTTCACCATCATGGACCTATATCATATCGTCAGGGTAAAAGAACAATTTATAATTCCTTGTCTTTTGTTTTTTTATGGAGTTAATAGAGTCCATAAAATGGAGTAATTGGGTCAAACAGCTTACAAACCACCACAGTAGAGGGATATGAAGAATACAGATAGTCCTTGACTTCGGACCCATTTATTTACTGATAATTCAAAGTGACAATGGCAGTGCCATTATGACCATGTTTCACAGTTACGATGTTGCAACATCCCCATATCCGCACGATCAAAATTTGGACGTTTGGCAACTGCTGTGTATTTAGGACAATTGCACTGTCCTGGGGTCAGGTGATCAACATCTATAAACCTTCACAGCTGGCTTCCAAGAAGCCAAGTCGATGGAGGAAGTCTGATTTGCTTAACAACCAAGTGATTCACTTAACCATTGTGGCAAGAAAGTTTGTATAAAAGGGAGCAAAACTCATTTAACGGTCTTAGCAACAGAAATTTGGGGGTCATTTGTGGTCATAAGAGCCGTAGTGGCGCAGTGGTTAGAATGCAGTACTGCAGGCAGCTGGCTACTTCTGCCGGCTGCCTGCAATTTTGCAATTCAAATCCCACCAGGCTCAAGGTTCCATCCTTCCGAGGTGGGTAAAATGAGGACCCAGATCGTTGGGGGTGACACTCTGTAAACCAGCGGTCGCCCACCAGTGGGCCATGGCCCACTGGTGGGCTGTGAGAAAATTTTGCTGGCCCGCAGAGAAATCTCACCCCCAGAGCATCCCCCAAAGCAATTCATGCAAGCTGGACAGAAACACAAGGCTGCGCCGCCCACATGGCCCACGGGAACCCTCCCCTGTCCACTCACTCCTTACCAAAAAACCGGCCTGCTAAATTGCTATTTTTCTTTTTTTTCCCCCTGACCATCAGCTGTTCTGCTGTGCTGGGAGTTTTAGATTAGCTAGGAAGCAGGAAATGGTTAGATTTCTAGCTTTCTAGCTAGTCTTTAGATCTTCAGCTCTGCTTTTAAGCACAGCCGAACCTCCTTTAGGACTGAAGGTTCTATTATTTAGTGCAGACTCACGGCAAGCAAATTTTATGTGACAGACTGAGCTAGCCAATGGCAGATAGATAGATCTCTGAATGAATCTGTGATTCTGTGAGCAGCTCAATCTGCCTGCCTGCTTTGCCTGATTTTTGGTAAAAGTTGCTCTTTTTTTATAAAAAATTCAATATTTATATGAATATATATAATATTTACATACAAGCCATGCCCAGCCAGTCACATGACCACTAAGCCACACCCACAAATTAGGCCACACCCACAGAGCCGGTTAATGGTCCCTGGGATTTAAAATTATGAGTTTGGTGGTCCCTGAGGTCTAAAAGGTTGGCGACCCCTGCTGTAAACCACTTAGAGAAGGCTGTAAAGCGCTATAAAGCGGTATATAAGCCTACTGTAAGTTCTATTGCTATAGATTGAGGGCCACCCGTATTAATCCAAAACTGAGGACTAGGTTAATACCGTAGCTTGGATGACCTTTCAACCATCCTTGTGGGCCTCGGGCGACCCCGAGAGACTTTTGTGTGGTGGTGAGCAAAAGGAGTCCCATTGTTGTGAGAAGGAGTGTGTTACTCTTTCAGGGCTCAATGAATGAAGAACATGTCGATTTCTTATATTCAGAGAAAGAGACCTTGGAGGCTGTGAAGAGAGAAAATGAAGAAGTGGAAATCAGCATGCTGGGTAAGGAAACTCCAGAGAGAGAAAACGCAGCCGCTGTATTTATATTTGCTGAGAGGCCAGGGAGCCAAAATCTTAAGGCTAGATCTTGCCTTGGACTGTTTTCTGGAGGATTTTTAATGTATTTCTATTCTAGATCAGAGTTCCCCAAACCTTTCCTGATTGGCGGCCCTTAGATCTAAAAGCAACCAGGCACCCAAAATGTAAACGTTTGTTATACACAGGTTTCAAGATTAGGGGGTCTTCCCACCGCTATAAAAATAGAACAGCGAGGATTCTGTCTTACTCAGTACTTTAAAAATGACAAATCTTTTTTGCTGTTTATATTTCTAAAAACCGAAGAGGGAAGGGGTAAATATGTTCTTATTGTAAATGCCTTGATTTTCACCTTCAGGACCTGAAATCAAATCCTCGAGCCACCCCAGCCCATTATTTCCTTCCGAAAGATTTGGGATGGCCCAAACAGCAGTGAGAGAGGTATGTATGTCAACCATGTGAAAACAGTTTGCTTGATACCAGATTGGAGAGGGGTAAGATAAAGGACTTATTCCTGGCCGCTTGTCCTGTTCCCTTTAGATTTGGGTTTTTCAACCTTGCCAACTTTAAGGTGTGTGGGCTTCCAACTCCCAGAATTCCCAAGGGTGCTCGATGAGGAATTCTGGGAGTTGAAGTCCATACAATGTAAAGTCGCCAGAGTCGAAAAACATTGCGTTAGATTTAACAATAATTGTAGTTAGTTTACTTTATTGTCCTTGCACCTCGTACAATGAAATAAGCACCATCTTCAGTGCTTATGACCATGAAAATAAACACAAACACACATCCTTCACATTCTATACATTGAATTGAAAACCCCTGTTATTGGTTTAATATTGCACTATACAGTAGAATTCAGTAGTTACTGCCCTGGGATAGAAGCTGTTTTTCAGCCTATTTGTCCTTGTTTTTATTATTCTGTACCGTCCTCCAGATGGCAATAGTTTAAAAAGAGGGTGTGCCGAGGATGAGATGGATCGTTAAGAATATTTTGAACTTTCTTAAAGCCACAGGAGCTATAAAGCTCTTCCAAAGAGGGGAGAGGGCAACCCATGATCCACTGGGCAATGACGTTAATCCTGTGGAGTGCTGTCCTATCTGCCACTATGCAATTGGCAAACCATACAGAGGTGCAGTAAGTTAAGATACTCTCTATGGTGCAGCGGTAGAAGGTCACCAGCAGTTTTTCCCCAGGTGGATCTGTTTTGGCTGCCGATAAGTGCAGGGCGCGCACGGAGGCTCAGGGTGAGTGAAAAACGGGCCTCCCGGAAGTCCGGAAAGGCCACAAATGGGCCCGTTTCTGGCTTCCAAAGAGCCTCCGGAGCCTGGGCAGGCAGTATTCGCCCTCCTGGAGGCTCAAGGAAAGAAAAAGGGAGGGCAAAAATGACCCACACTCCCGGCCACGGTGCAGGAGGCCAGCTAGGCCACGCCCACCAAGCAACCGGGCAGAGAACCCATTGCTAAAATTTTTGAAGCCCACCCCTGACTATAAACCTTGTTCAGTGGTCTGATTTTTGTAATGTTAATTGTTCCAGATCTTACAGTGAATGTGAAGCTTTACCTTAATCCTGTTTTTCTGCAGCAGAATCTCTGATGGGAAGGTCTTGGCTGCCTCTTATTCTTTATAGGCATTCATGGGTCTGAAGGAGACAGAGGCGTCTTTGCAGGCACCCGAGGGGAAGCCGACACAGCCACTTCAACCACCGGTCGCCTGGCAAGTCCTGCAGGAGGAAGAGGAGAATGTAGGTAGTTTAGGTAAGGAGAAACAATGCGTCAATCCAGCCATCGTAGGAAAGGATCCAGTTTTCCTTTATCTCAAAAGAAGCCAGGAGTAAACAGGTTCTTACGTATTCTGGAAGTGGAAGTGCTAGGAAGGCAGCTGCCTTCCGGGGCGTGGCACAATGGCAACACAGTCAGATAATCAGTAGGAGTCCCTTTATTAGCTCCAACTTTGCCCCCAATCTCCTGGTTGCCTTCTGGGTTGGAGAAGAACTCTCGCAGGAACAGACTTTGGCTGCAGAGAATCAAATCCAAAATGTGGTCAACAAAAACTGTAACTATAATTCTAATCAAGGCAAGATGAGGTAATTAGTCCGGCAAAGCAAGAAAAAGAATTCCAGACGTGAAGGGACGGCAGTAGTTCAACACGGTTGGGAGGATGCCAAGAACACAGATAACCAAAGGCAACACAAGATAAACCAGATTTTATGACATTTGTGACAGTCATTCAACGAACCCTGTGATTGGAACTGTGGTGGCGCAGTATTGCAGGCTAACTCTGCCAACTTGCCAGCAGTTCGATTCTGACCCGCTAAAGGTTGAATCAGCCTTCCATCCTTTGAAGATCATCACTAAAATGAAGACCCAGTGTTCTGACTAAGGCTTCGTCAAATGTAATTAATCACAGACTTGTTTTAAAAGCAAAACCTATTTTATTACAACGCTGGGAATTGCTTTCATTCCCAGCCAGAACTAATTCATAAACCGTTCCCCAAGATAAACACACACCACAGTGCTGTGGAATGCCGCCAAAAACATAAGTATCCAATTAACTATAACAGAAACCAACCGAAGTACCAGAAAAAACTAACCAGAGTACACACAGCTTCCAGGAGGACTCGGAATCTATCGAACTACTTTGCTTCCTGCAAAGGTTTCATCATTGAGGTCTGACTTTTATCCCTTATGGGAGAGGCAGTCACCTCCCAGCCTTACTCCTGAGTCACCCCTTTTGTTTCAGCTGCTCTCGCCTTCTAGCAGCTCTGCGCATACGCGCACTGGGAACAGGCTCCCCTGGGTCCTCTGCTTTGCTGCTGCCAGACTCCGAAGGCAGCACCCTACTGCCAGATGGTCCTGGCCCAATCTCTGCATCGGATGCAGGACCCTCGCCCGAGTCCTTTCCAGATTCCCAGACTGATCCCTGTTCTTCTCCACTGCCATCTGCACGATTCCACTGCTGTCTGCACTGACTGCTGGCAAACCACAACACAGTGAAGGAAAATCCAGACTACACATGATTGTGAGAAGGAAAATCCAGACTAAACATGATTGTGCCCTCAGAAGACATACTCAAAGTTTCTAATCTTAGCAAGTAATGTTTTTAATAGGCGATGTATCTACAGCACGGCCTGGAGTATGTGTGGAATTCTATACAGGTATTTGACTTACAGCCAGTGACTATTTGAAGTTACGACTGACCGTAGAGCTACTTATGATCTCGATTGAAAGTTCCAATGGCTGGCCCTTCCCCTTGCAGTCACGTGATCACATTTTGAGTACTTGGCAACCAGCCCACGTTTATGGCCATTTGCAGCATCCCGTGGTCATACGGCCATGATTTTTTTGCAAAAAAAACTTTTTTTGCTAGAAACCAGTGCTTACTTTGGTTTCTGGCAAAAAGTGCCCATTGTAGACAATAAATTCACTTTAATGACTGCAGCACTTGCTTAACAATTGCTGCAAAAATAAAATAAAAATAAAGTAAAAATAAAAGGCTTGCTTAACAACCAGTGCACCTTAACAACTGTAATTGTAAGGCTCAGTTGTGGTTGTAAGTCAAAGACCGTCTGTAATTGCAAGATCGTTTTTCACACCATGTACATGTATACATCTGAACTAGGCTGTGGTGTTTCTCTGTGTCATATAATATACATATGTGTTATGTCCCACCTTCTAAAATAAACAGTTAAGGCTGAAAGCAGCA
>NW_020717058.1:93723-111306 GCF_900518725.1 Notechis scutatus | reverse complement strand
TAGAATAGAATAGAATAGAATAGAATAGAATAGAATAGAATAGAATAGAATAGAATAGAATAGAATAGAATAGAATAGAATTCTTTATTGGCCAAGTGTTGTTGGACTCACAAGGAATTTGTCTTGGTGCAAATGCTCTCAGTGCACATAAAAGATACATTCATCAAGAATCATCAGGTACAACACTTAATGATAGTCCTAGGGCACAATAAGCAATCAAATCATACTAGGAAACCATCAATATAAATCGTAAGGGTACAAGCGACAAAGTTACAGTCATACATAAGCGGGAGGGGATGGGTGATAAGGAGGGATGAGAAGATATCACCAAGAAAGGATCAAATTAAATACTAAGAGAATTATTAGTTAGGTTCTATTTTGGCAGGGAGGAAGACAAAACCACAGAGAATTTACATTTCAAGAATTTAAATTTTCAGAAAAGCCCATTTTTCTCATTCAAATCACTGGTCTTCCTTTGAAAAAAAAAAGTCCCTTGTTTTCTAGCTGTGTATGAGTGGTCGGTCATTGACATATTTTGTGTCTGTTCATTTTGAACAAAATTGAAAGGGCCATCTCACCTTCTAAATTCTGTTTTCCATTACTTGCAGGCCTTGGAATCCACTCTCCAAATGAAGCTAATTCGATTCTTTTTTCAGAAGAAGAAGGCAGGGTCTCAAATGGTGAGAGAAAGGTAATGAACATGCCTACTTAATCCATTTGTATTATTTCATTTGTGACTCTAAGAAATGGCTGTGAACTATCAGCCTGCGGCTCATTAAAGCAGCTGCATCTCTCTGAAAATTAAGAGCACCTCAATATTTCAGTCGTCTTCTCTGAGGAAAAAATGAAGTGAACTCAGAGGAAAAAAGTTCAGCTATTTGGAGAGATTCTTGAATCACCAATTCACTCATCAATGAGGATTTGAGGTCTTGCTTATTGGTTGTCCAAAATTCTATACAGGTAGTCCTCGATTTATCATCACAATTCAGCCCAAAATTGTTGTTGCTAAATGGAACGTTTGTTGAGGTTGCCCCCATTTTGACCACAGTTGTTAAGTGAATTACTGAAGTTAAGTTAGCCTTCGACTTAAGAACAGCTTAAGGTAGCTTAAGCCTTCGACTTAAGAACAGCTCGCTGAGTAGATAGAATAAAACAGAACAGAACAGAACAGAACAGAACAGAACAGAACAGAACAGAATAGAATAGAATAGAACAGAACAGAATAGAATAGAATAGAATAGAATAGAATTCTTTATTGGCCAAGAGTGATTGGACACACAAGGAATTTGTCTTGGTGCAAATACTCTCAGTGTACATAAAAGAAAAGATACATTCGTCAAGAATCATAAGGTTAGAATAGAATAAAATAGAATAGAATAGAATAGAATAGAATTCTTCATTGGCCAAGTGTAATTGGACACACAAGGAATTTGTCTTGGTGCAGATACTCTCAGTGTGCATAAAAGAAAAGATACATTCGTCAAGAGTCAAGAATCATAAGGTACAGCACTTAATAATAGTCATAGGGCACAATAAGCAATCAAATCATACTAGGAAACAGTCAATATAAATCGTAAGGGTACAAGCAACAAAACTACAGTCATACAGTCACAAGTGGGAGGGGATGGGTGATAAGGAGCGATGATAGTAGTTATAGTAGTGCAGACTTTGTAAATAGTTGGACAATGTTGAGGGATTTTTTTTTTAGCAGAGTGATGGCGTTCGGGAACAAGCTGTTCTTGTGTCTAGTTGTCCTGGTGTGCAGTGCTCTATAGCAGTGGTGGCAAACCTTTTTGGGCCCCGGTGCCAAAAGTTGTGTGCGTGCTTGCACGCTCGCACTCGCCAGCCAGCACCCAGAAGGCAATGCGTGTCCCCCCATATCCCCTACGCATGTGTGAGCAATCCCACCCACCCCAGTCCCCCCTCCGCCACCCGCTTAGCTGCACTGCGCCTCACAGCTGATTTTTGGCTGGTTTGAGGCCCTTTTCGGCCTCCCAAAGGCTTGAGGAAGGCTTCTGCAGGCTTCTACATGCTTTGTAGGCCAAAATCTAGCCCCGTTTCGTCACTTCCTGTTTTTCCGAAAACATCCATGGAATGCAGTTTCGGTTTTGCAAACTGCTACACTGCTCCCTCCTCCCTTTCTGCTGGCAACTCTAAAAGACCAGAGAAATATTTTATGAGTTGACAACTGTGAATCTTGCTTCTTGGATTGTGCATTGTGGGTAAAAAAAAATTACAGATAGTCCTTGATTTATGATGGGCCGCTTAACGACTGTTCAAAGTTATGACCTACCTGAAATAGGTGACTTAGGATCGGGATCCAAAGATCCACTGGTCGCCCCTCCCCTTGGCCTGCAGTCACATGATCATACCCGCAGTCACATGATCATACGCACAATCACATGTTCATACCCGCAGTCACATGATCATAATTTGGGTGCTTGGCAAAACGGTATCTTAGCGAACAGTTTAAGAGCCACCGGTTTGCTTAATGACCGCTGCAAACAAAACGTGAAAATCAGGTCAGTCATGTGACTGATCTGTTTTATGACGGTTGTGACTTACAACTCCAGGTTACGATCGTAACTCGAGGATTACAGATAATCCTCCACTTAGAGTCACAATTGAGCCCAAAATGTATGTTGCTAAGTAAGAAATAGGTTAAGTGAGTTTTGCCCCGTTTTATGACTTTCGTGAGGGACGCGGTGGCTCAGTGACTCAGTGGCTAAGATGCTGAACTTGTCAATCAGAAAGGTTGGCAGTTCAGCGGTTCAAATCCCTAGCGCCGCGTAATGGAGTGAGTTCCCGTTACTCGTCCCAGCTTCTGCCAACCCAGCAGTTCGAAAGCATGTAAAAAATGTAAGTAGAAAAATAGGGACCCCTTTGGTGGGGAGGTAACAGCGGTTCATGCACGTTTAGTCATGCTGGCCACATGACCACGGAGACATCTTTGGACAGCGCTGGCTCTTCGGCTTTGCAACGGAGATGAGCACTGGCGCCCCCTAGAGCTGGAAACGACTAGCACGTGTGTGCGAGGGGAACCTTTACCTTTATGACTTTCCTTGCTTTCCTCGTTTGCTAAGTGAATCACTGAAGTTATTAAATGAGTAGGATGGTTGTGAAGTAAATCTGGCTTCCCCATTGACTTCCCTTGTTAGAAAGTCGCAACAGGGGACCTCTTCACCCCAGGACACTGCAACCATCATAAATACGAACCACTTGCCAAACATCCGAATGTAAATCATGTGACCAGAGGGACATGGCAGTGGTCATAAGTGTGAAAAATAGTCATAAGTCCCTTTTTTCAGTGAAGTTCGTATCTTTGAATGGTCACTAAGTGAACTGTTGTAAGTTGGAGGACTACCTGGACCTGTATCTTTTTCTGTTGCAGAGTTGTACAGAACAACCCCAGATGGTTGCGTCTTTGCCAGTCGTCAAGCGGCCGCTCTCCCGACCAAGCCAAGAAACCTTCGCTTGGAAAGTCCTCCAAGACAATTGTGAGAACGCTGGCAGCTCGGGTAAGAATTTTCTTCTCAGTGTTCTGACCAAGGCTTCCTGAGACTGTAATTAATCACACGCTTAGTCCAAACAACCCTCTTTTTAATACAATGGATGGGAATTATGTTCATTCCCAGCCTGTAATGAGTCTCAAACAGTCTCTCAAGATAAGCACCCACCTTTATCTCCTTTGAATTGCTGCCAAGAACTAGAGTGCCAAATTAACTGAAAAAAGCCAAACGGAGTACAACGTCCACACAGAACTTCAAGGTTTAATCCAAACAGAGTGGACAAAGTTGCTTCCTGCAAAGGCTCATGTCCCTTTGCTCCTCCTTTATCTCTTATAGGAGGGGCCAATCATATCCAAACCTAACTCCCGAGTCACTCCTTTTGTCTTAAATTGTTTTTGCCTTCTGGCAGCTCTGCCCATGCGCACATTGGGAACAGGCTCCCCTTGATCCTCTGCCTCGCTGATGTCAGATTCTGGAGGCTCCAGAGTCAGCACATAACTCCCAGATGGCCCTGACCCCATCTCTGTATCAGACGCGGGACCAATGTCCGAGTCTCCCAGACTCCAGGACTGGCCCATGTTTCTTCCCACTGTCCGACTCTGCTGCCGTCTCCGCAGGCTGCCGGCAGACCACAACACTCAGGGCCAGAAAATCGTATCAGCTTCACCCGAAGCTATTTATGGCCAGTTTCCACGCCACTCTTGCAGCATCCCCATAGTCATGTGGTCAAAAAAATCAAACACTTGCCAACTGGAATTTATTTATGATGGTTGCAGCATCCCGGGGGGGGGGGGGGGGGGCGTGTGATCCCCGTTTGCGACCTTCTGACAAGGAAAGTCAATAGGGAAACCAGATTCACTTAACAACCGTGTTACTATCTTAACAGCTGCAGTGATTCACTTAACTGTGGCAAGAAAGGTCGTAAAATGAGGCAAAGCTCACTTAACTGTCTCACTTAGCAACTGAAAATTTGGGCTCAATTGTGACTGTAAGGTAAAGGTACAGGTTCCCCTCGCACATACGTGCTAGTCCTTTCTGGCTCTAGGGGGCGCCAGTGCTCATCTCCGTTACAAAGCCGAAGAGCCAGCACTGTCCGAAGACGTCTCTGTGGTCATGTGGCCGCCATGATTAAACTCCCAAAGGCGCACAAAGGAACGCTGTTACCTTCCCACCGAAGTGGTCCCTATTTTTCTACTTGCATTTTTACGTGCTTTCGAACTGCTAGGTTGGCAGAAGCTGGGACGAGTAATGGGAGCTCACACCGTTACGCTGTCAACTTTGGAAGCCATGTTCCATGCTGCCAGTGATTTTAATTAAGTGATTTTAATTAAGTACCTCTAAGTAGACAAAATAAAATTCTTTTGTTAGTTCAAGGTCATTGAGTATAGCGCAGGATGAAATAAGGATCTTACTTTTGGACGGATCGTGATTGGGCCATGTGATGTGATGATGGCCAAGTGGGGATGGATTTGTAGTTTGGGAATGTGTGGAAAGCCCAAAAACTTTTAGATTCGGGATTCCACAGATGTGCCAGGTGAGCTATTCTAATAAAGGTACTTTTGAGATACGTTTGTCTCAGAGTTTACTGATTGGAATGGAGGTTTGCTGGAACGCTGACATTATCCCAAATCTAAAAGTTTTCGGGCTTTGGAAGCCATATTTCATGCTGCCATACGCAGCGCTAAGGATTTGAACCACTGAACTGCCGACCTTTCTGATCGACAAGCTCAGTGTCTTAGCTACTGAGCCACCGCGTCCCCAGTAGTCGAGGACTACCTGCATTGAAAAGAATAACAGACAGACTCCACTATCAACCGGTCCCGTGTGCGTCCACTCGGGGTTGTATGGCCTTCACGTGTCCCCAACTGCTCTTCCCAAGAGCGATGTCAGAGATGACCAGGCTGAATTCGAGGATGGGGTCAAACATGTCATCGGTCATGAGAGATCTAAGTCCAGCCCACCTTGAATGCCTCTTAATTCCTACACGTTTCCCTTGACCGTTAGTAGCTCAGATTTTTGTAGAGAGCTTAAGCTTGCGATACATTTTTATACTCATTTGAACTGCCAGAATCTCCTGGATTTCCCCAGTTCTTGACAAGCTATATCCATATAGTTGAGGGGTCCTTGGTGTTCTCTGGGCTTGTATGTCTTCTTGCAAGCATTTCATTACCCTAACTAGGTAATATGTAAGTGACAGCACCTGTCCACCAGCAATCGGCACCCAGATTAGCACAGATTAACTCCAAGGTTGCCTTCGGACCAACAATCAAGTAAGCAATACCCCAATCAAGAAATACCAAAGAGCCATCAGTTAATAATCCAACCAAAGAATCCCTAAGGCCGCCCACACCCAGACAGACGGGCAAGAGACCAGAATATAAATTGACAGCAAATCCCACTCCCTACTAGTACGGATGATGTTACCTAGTTGGGTAATGAAACTTTTGCAAAAAAAAATAAGCAAGCTCAGAAACCAAGGGTTCTCTTACTTCAAACCTGAGCTACAAATATTCTCTTTTATTGGTACATATATAGTTGTTTAGGGGATGCGGTGGCTCAGTGGCTAAGATGCTGAGCTTGTCGATCAGAAAAGTCAGCAGTTCAGCGGTTCGAATCCCTCGCGCCGCGTAACGGAGTGAACTCCTGTTACTCATCTTGGCATGTAAAAATGTAAGTAGAAAAATAGGGGCCACCTTTGGTGGGAAGGTTAACAGCGTTCCTTTGTGCGCCTTCAGCGTTTAGTCATGCCGGCCACATGACCACGGAGACGTCTTTGGACAGTGCTGGCTCTTCGGCTTTGTAACGGAGATGAGCACCAGCGCCCCCTAGAGTCAGGAATGACTACAATGTATGTGCGAGGGGAACTTTTACCTTTACCTATATACCGTATATACTCGAGTATAAGTCGACCCGAATATAAGCTGAGGCACCTAATTTTACACAAAAAACTGGGAAAACTTATTGACTCGAGTATAAGCCGAGGGTGGGAAATGCAGCAGCTACTGGTAAATTTCAAAAATAAAAATAATTAATTTGGGAAACGATCTCACTATCATGAAAGGTTTAATTGATTCACTAACCCAAAAGAAGAAGATGATGATGACAGCGGGAGGCAGGAGTCACTCTCTTCCCCTCCCTCGGAGGCCCCCTGAGTCAGGAGTCACTACCGCCGGCGCGGCCCCAGTCCCGCCGCCTCGGGAAGGGAAAGGCAAAGCGCTTTTTGCCTTTCCCTTCCCGGCTGGGGCTGTTGGGAGTCGCTGCCACCGGAGGCCGCGACTCCACACCATTTTTTTTTCAGAGGGGAATCTGACTCGAGTATAAGCCGAGGGGGATTTTTTCAGCACAAAAAATGGGCTGAAAAACTAGGCTTATACTCGAGTATATACAGTAGTTGTTTGGAAGCTTGAGGAGGAGGGGCTGGCCCAGAAACCCTAAGGTAGGCTGAATTTAACAAATTCAAATTTGCGAGAAAGAAGCCTGTGACTTGGCAGAACAGGAATCTTGAAAAGAGTCAGCAGATCAGGAAGAAAAATATTTTCTTTCTCTCTGTAGGGGATGGAAAGAGAAGTTTGGTGAAAGTGGAGACTCTTCAGGATGGAGAAAAGAAGGCAGGAGAGGCACATGGGGCCCTTCCACTGCTGAATTTGGGGAATGTCACACCAGTCATGGAAAGACTGGAGGGAAGAAGCGAATCCCAAACCCGGAACGAATGCGCTCGGCGTGCTGGGAGTTGTACGGTTGCCACACTCGAAAATACTACAAACCCCACTTGGGATAAAATGCCACCGTTCTCCTGTTACGGCAGAAAATACCGCTACAGATTTGAACTTGGAATGCAACCTTCTGGGGAGGAATACAAAACACACCCTTTGTCAGAGGAAAACCTGCTGCCTAATTCATCTTTTTATAAACTGGGGAAAATCCTCACCGCAAATCGAAGCTACGAAGCCTCCGGACACGGGAACGGGAGTGGTTTGAAGATCTTTCCGAGCCTCCGTGCGGATTGGAAGGCGATTAGCGGTGCCGAAAGCGGGAAGAATGTTAGTTGCACGCAGCCGCTGAATAGAATACAAAACTTGGGAACCGAAGTGAGGATCAATAAATGCTTTCAGTGTGGGAAGTGCTTTGCTCAGAAGGGGGATCTTAAGAATCACCAACGCATTCACACCGGCGAGCAACCGTACGAGTGCTCTTTCTGCGGAAAATGCTTCAACCAGAAGGGAAACTTGAAGACCCACCAGAGGATTCATACCGGAGAGAAGCCCTACAAATGTTTGCAGTGCGGGAAGTGCTTCATCCAGGCGGTCCTTTTGAAGAACCATCAAAGGACCCACACGGGGGAGAGACCCTACAAATGCTCTCAGTGCGGGAAAGGTTTCAACCTGGGAGGAGACTTAAAAAAGCACCAGAGGATTCACACGGGCGAGAGGCCGTATAAATGTTCTCTGTGTGGGAAAGACTTCAGCCAGATGGGAAACTTGAAGAAGCACCAGACCATTCACATGGGGGAGAGATGATAAAAGTGGTCAGTGCATAAAAAGCATGAATGGTGTAAAGCAGGGATCTTGGCAATTTTAAGAAACTTGTGGACTTCAACTCCCAGAATTCCTCTGCCAGCCATGTTATTTTGACAGCTTGAACATGTATGGACTTCAACTCCCAGAATGCTTGCTGGCTGAGGAATTCTGGGAGCTGAAGGCCACAAGTCTTAAAGTTGCCACGGTTGAAGAACCCCGGTGTAAAGAATATGAGAATAGTTATCAGACAAAGAATCCTTGCACCCAGAGAAAGTTTGAAAATTTATAAATAATAATAATAACACCTGAAAACACTGAATTATTTAAAAAGTATTTTTCTTTAAATAGATTGTACTCACAAGTGACCCCCAGCTCCAGCTTCAGTTAGATGCTTGTAACCCTAAAGCAGTATTTGTAAATCTCAATACCTTTATAAGACATCCACATGTCAACTCCCAGAATTCCCCAGCTAGCACATATTCTGGGAGTTTGAAGCGCACACGTCTTCAAGCTGTCAAAGTTGAGAAGTTTGGCTAAAAATGTACGGTAAGTAACTCAGAGTGTCAGCCTTCCTTTATCTTAGGATATCAAAATAAATAAACCTGTCTCGAAAAATACTCTTTAGATATTCTCGTTTGTCTGTCTGCCTTGATGATTGACTTAGTTATGAAATGACAATGTTTCATGTGTCAACTTTAATCCCAGGTTTTCTTGTTTTTATGGGGGTTTGTCTCAAGGTGAAGGGTAATGTCAGGGGTGAAAAACCAGGACCAATTAAACTGATTTATTGCTCGTACCTATGCACAGGAATCTACTCAATTAACAATATTATTTTAGCAGTAGATAAGGGTCAATAGAATTCAAAAGGGGTTGGACTTTGTTTGTGACTGTGTAGAGATTCTAGACCCATGATGGCGAACTTTGTGCTGGCATGCGAGCCGCAGGCAAACTTACCTCACGGCGTATGCGCGCGCCTCACAGCTGTTCTTTTTTTTCCAGCTGGTTTGAGGCCTTTTTCGGCCTCTCAGAGGCTTGGAAAAAGCCTCTGCAAGGTTTTTCAGGATGAATTATAGGCCCGTTTCGTCACTTCCTGTAATACCTCTTGGAGCCTCTTGGAGCAGGATGCTTTGCAGGGTCCCAAAGACTCATTTCTGGTGGAGTTTGGGGGAGAGAAAGAAAGACTTTTGCTGCTTTCCTTGTGTGCAGCCAAAAGCAGAAGAAGAAAGAAGCAGCCCAGTGGCCCGGTAAGGCACATGGGGGCGAGTGGGACAAGTTCCCTTCCTCCCCCCCTTTTCCCCCTCCCTTCACTACCTCATGTTGTTCGCAATGCAAGCGACGCAAGCCTTGTGTTCCTGTGGGCCATGTGGACGGCACAGCCTTGTGTTCCCACGCAACCTGGATTAATTGCTTTTGGGAGGGGGGTGCTTTGGGGGGGTGATATTTTTCTGCGGACCACCAACATTTTCTAACGGACCACAAGTGGTCCCTGGTCACCATGTCCCACTACGCCCACCCAGCAACCGGGCAGAGAGCCTGTTGCTAAAAATTTGGAAGGCCACTCCTGGGGGAGAGGTGCATTAAGGGAGGCTCAGCCAATCTCATTGTACACATGTTGTGCGTTGACAATAAAGGTTTGAACTGAATTGAAATGCAAGTTGAAACAACTTCTACTTCCTCCGATTCTCAAATACCTTAAGTGTTGGGTAAGGGTGAGGCTTGCTCAGGGAGCGGCTCGAGCCCAGTAATCTAGGTGTTCATACCTGGAGGAGTGTATTTTGGGATATCAGAACTTTTGTGAGTAGAGTTGTTTTTTGGTTAATTTTTTTTTGTGGGGGGGCGTATGTAACTGTGTCCTTTAAATAAATAAATTTTCTAGAGTTACCGTCTGTCCTCAGAATATTCCTGGTGTTCCCTGCGTTGTTGTTTTTCCTTATCCGCCTTTTGTTTGAATTTCTGATCTGGTGCTTTTGTACAATGGGAAAGGTGAGGTGAATGGAACAGGTAGTCCAAGGGTCTTCAAACTTGGCAAGTTTAAGACTTGTGGATTTTTAACTCCCAGAATTCCTGAGCTAACATGACTGGAGGAGGAATTCTTTGAAGTTTTGAAGTCCACAAGTCTTAAAGCTGTCAAGTTTGAAGACACACACACACACACACGCACACACGAGGTAGAATATGGTGAGTTTAGTGGCAGTTTTGTGTCAGCCAAGAGCCAGATCTCTTCATTTTTGAAATGAATAAGCAACGTTCGATTTGCCTTTTCTATGAAAGCAGTTCGTGACTCTGCAGTACATTAAAAAGGGGTCATTTGAAAGAGTGGGACAATTGAACCGGTTGCCCCTCAGAGGTTTTGGGTGTCAGTTCTCATACCCCCCCACACCACACCCCCACATAGATGCCCATTGGTGGGCAGGAAAGAAGGGACTTGAAAATGCGAGGCACCAAATTGCTTAAACTTATTGAAACAGAGATGGCGTCAGTGGTGGGATTCAATTTTGTTACTACTGGTTCTGTGGGGAGTGGCTTGGTGGGCGCGGCGGGGAGGATACTGCAAAATCCCCATTCTCTCCCCACCCCACTAACCTGCTTTTCAGCTCTGTTCTCCTGTGCAGGGCAACCAAAGAAGACCCAGCCAATCAGCTGGGACTCGGGAGGCAAGAGAATTGATGGGGGCGGAGCCAAGAACTGGCGGTCCTTGCCAGTTCTCCGAACTACTCAAAATTTCTGCAACTGGTTCTCCAGAAGTGGTCAGAAACTACTGAATACCACCTCTGGATGGTGTCCTTTTTTCTCTCCCTCCTGTGGTATCTAGCAAGACAGCAGGCAGTAGAAAAGAAGATTATTTTTTTTCTCAATTTAGATAAGTGTTTCCCAACCTTGGGAATTTTGATATGTGGGAACTTCAATTTCCCAGACTCCCTCAGCCAGCATCCTTTTTAACATGTGTGAAACCCCTGCTGAAGTTGCTGGCTGGAGAATTCTGGGAATGGAAAATTCCCAAGGTTATGAAACACTGTTTTAGGCGGCTGCTAAGTCATCGGGAGTAGCTTGCTTACAGGTCCTTGGGTAACTTGCAAGGTGGAGGAAAGTTATCCAGGCGATCTACTTTCTGTGACTCTTGACTTGGTCTACCATTTATTTCCTCCACTTTTGCCAAATGAGGACCCTTAGAGGTTGGGGTTTGAATAGGTAAGCACCATCACTGGAACAAAGTAGATTTTAACCCAACCAGTCAAATCAAATCAGGTCAAACAATCTCCTCCAGCCTTAGAACTTCTGGAGATGTTGCATTTTCAACCTTAAAAATCTGCAGCGAGCCTGTTTCTATCGTTAGACATGGATTTGAAGCACAGCTGATAGAATCCAAACATTTATTTATTTGTTTCGTTCTTTCCAACATCAGAGAAGACAACAGTAAATGCCAGATGTTTGTTTTTCCAGACCCAAATGGAGAGAAGGGGAAGCCAGTGGCGCGTGTCTCGAATTCCTTGGGGCTCAGAAAGTGGTAGATAAAAAGGAAGGCACCCAGAAAGCACCGGATTCTTCTTCTTGGGTCTTTGGCTGTCTGTTTTCTGCCTCTTGTTTTCTCATCAGGGGAAGCAGCAGTGGGATTGACTGAGACGGTGGAGAGCTATTCTGTTCTTCATGCATTCCCAACATTAGCTATGGGAGAGAAACGGCCATCAAAATGTCAACAAGCCAAGCATTCGACCAAAGATGGACAAAGAAATTTGGGTGTTGGACTTCTCCGAGCCAAACATGCTTCTCCTTTTAAGATGATTTTATCATTTAAGATGAATTTCGCATCCTTCTTGCTGGACCAGTTAAACAGAAATTGGATGGGAGTTGGCTATAATTGAAACCTGTCCTCTCCAAATACATCGGACAAAAATGGTCATGCTCAGCTAGCATACAAAAGAAATTGAAGTCCAACATATCTGAACACCTGCCAGTTGTTAACAATTGCAGAAAAGCGCCAAATTAGCCTTTTCCCTTCTAATTTTTGAGATGATACATTGCACAAGGACCACCTGATGATTTAAGTTTAGTTCTTGAATAAATCGCAGGCCAGCTTCACATAGGAATGTCAATTATGAACAATAACTTATAAAACTTACAAAGTTGTGTAAAACTTATCTAACTTATAAAAAGTGTATCACTTATAAACTTTGAACCATGTTCAAAGCAATCACATTTAGACTAGGTCCATGATGGCGAACCTATGGCGCAGAGCCATTTGTGCTGGCACGCAAGCTGCAGGCAAAGTTACCTCACTGTGCCTGTGCGTGCCTCAGCAGCTAAGGGGGGGGAGATTACGCATGTATGCGTAGGGGGCCTTCTGGGTGCTGGCATGCGAGCACGAGCGTGCAAGCGTGCGCACAATTTTTGGCACAGGAGCCCAAAAAGGTTAGCCACCACTGGACTAGGTGAAGTCAACCTCACTTCTGCATACTTATCTGGACACCTTTTGAGGCAAATGGGTTTATTATTGAGGTTGAGAGGGGCTGGAGGAATTCTGGGAGATGAAGTCCACAAGTTGTAAAGTTTCCACATTTGGAGGCCTCTGGCCTAAACTCAAGAGACAGATTTGGGGGAAATAATATTCCATTCAAGAGAATAAAAATCGAAATTGGCCACGTTTAGACTTTTCCACTCATTGGAAAAAAAAAAAAGAAGGTGGACGAGAGTAGTAGAATCCAAAAGGAGTTCATACTATACCTGAACTGCAGGGGGCGTGATATGCAACCACTGCCGATTCATCTGGAAAAAAAACGAAGGAAACTATGGTTAACACCAACTGCGCTTTCCGCTACATCCCAAAGGGATGTGAGCTGTTCTTTCACCATCTTTCAAGATTTGGCTTTGGGGTCCTTGTGGGGATAGGTTGGCCGTGGTGCAGAATTGGATTCAGAACCAACAGCCGCATATTCTGCACTCACCATCGTAATAGTCGTACACCTTCACATAGGCTGGACGCTGATTCTGGATCTCAATGCTTCGTTCCACCGTGAAAGAGAACTGCACGGTGGCGTTGGTCAGCTGCAGGCAAGAAGTTCATATATGAGCTGAGGTTCAGATAAGATCAATCTGCACATTTTCAACGTATTTGCTCCCTTGTCCCCTTGGCCACATATATACAGGGGTGAGATTCTACCAGTTTGGACCGGTTTGGGTAAACCGGATGTTAAATTTACATCCGGTTCGCCAAACCGGTAGTTCAACCGACTGGCTGGCCCTGCCCATGCTGCCCCGCCCTTCCCAGGAGTCTCCATGCGGCCTAAATTGGATGCAGATAAGTGCAGGGTCTGGGAGGCTCTGGGAGGGTGACAAATGGGCCAAACCGGAAGTTCTGGAAGTCTGAAAACGGGCCTCTTTCCAGCTTCCGGAGGCCCTCCGAAGCTCTGGGGAGGCCATTTTCTCCTTCCCAGAGACTGGGGAAGGCGAAAAATGGCCGAACCAGAAGTTCTGGAAGTCCGGAAATGAGACTTTTTCTGGCTTCTGGTGGGCCTGCGGAGCCCCGGGGAAGGCCGTTTTCACCCTCCCAGAGGCCTGAGGGAAGCCTCCAGACTCTGGGGAAGGCAAAAAAAATGGCCATCCCGGAAGTTCTGGAAATTCGGAAACGGGACTGTTTCCGGCTTCCGGTGGGCCTGCGGAGCCCGTTTTCACCCTCCCAGAGGCCCAAGAGAAGCCTCCAGACCCTGGGGAAGGCAAAAAACAGCCCTCCCGGAAGTTCCGGTAGGCCACACCCACCCAGCAACTGGGCAGCGAACCGGTTGCTGGGAGTTTTGAATCTCACCCCTACATATATGCGACTTAGAGGAGGTATTTTATGTCCATCAGCGGCTACAGAAAGACTGTCGCAAGTGAAGAAATGTGATGGCATTTACAAGTAGACTGATGACTGGTCTTTCCTCAGAGTTACTTACGACTCCTTTTCAAAATTATGCCTGCGTTCCTGCCCCACCCACCCCAATCATGTGATTGCATTTTGGGCATTTGGTAACCAGCTCGCCATGACTGCGGTGTCCCACAGTCAATTGACTGTGATATTTGCCAGGTTTTCAATTCTTGCTGGTTTTCAATTTTTATTTCTGGTTTTCCGCAAAAAAAAAAAAAAATGCCCATTGGGGAAAATAGATTTGCAGAAGCACTATGGCTTTTGCTTACACAAAATATTGTAAAGTCGGATCCGGTGAATTGCTTAACGACCACAGGACTTAAAATCATAATTCTGGGCTCAATTACAGTTGTGAGTTGTAGGTTTGTGTACAGTTGTATTGGCATGGCCCCACGTTTTGCCAGATGGTTCTTTCCTTTCCTAAGCTCTTCATTTTAAATCCAGCTTCGCATCTTGCATGCGTGGCTACTGGCAAAACAGCCTCACATACAACCACAATGGAGCCCAAAATTTATGTCGCTAAATGAGACCGAGCCTTGTCCCATTTTTATGACCTTCCTTGCCACACTTGATAAGCGAATCACTGCACTTGTTAAGCGAACAGCCTGATGGTTAAGGGAATCTGCCTTCCCCATTGACTCTGCTTGTCAAAGTCGCAAAAGAGGATAGGGTACGTGCCAGTTGCCAAGCGTCTGCATTTGGATCACGTGACCACACAGATGGCCGCAACGGTCGTTGAGTGTGAAAAACGGCCACTTTTTTTCAGTACTATTGCAACATTAGTCACTAAACGAACTGTTGTAAGATGAGGACTAGCTGTGCTGCTTAGAACAGGAGTGTCAAACTCAACGTCGGGCTCGAAGCTTCGAATATGCCTCGCGGCAAGTCAGCTGGCCATGTCACCTTAGTCAGCTGCTGCCGGATCTGTATTTCTGCTTGTGTGCTGGCCGATGCCTTTGGAGTGACTCAGCAGAGCTGAGGATGGATTCTGAAGCAACTGCGGGGCTGCAGGATGGATTCTGAAGCAACTGCGGGGCTGCTGGAAATGGCTCTTTTCATGTACTGATGTGGTGCATATTGTTAAAAGGGGGTTGGGGCCCATATAGGTGGTCATTAAGCCTTAGGTTAAAACATGGTGAAGGTGGCGTCAGGTGGGGATCAGTTAGCGAGGGTCGGAATAGGGTAGGGAAGTAGACATGTTATAGGGCTAATAGCATTTAGGGATAATGGGTTAGGCGTGGCCAGAACTAGAACTGCGTATAGGCCTGGGTGTGGCGGGGGGTGTCTTATGATAATGGTAATAAAAGGAAAGGGAGCAAACTCAAACCCAACTCTAACCTTGCCTGGCTTTGAGCCTTTCTTGTCAAGAGAAGAGTATTTGTGGTTTGCTGAGCTAATGAATAAACCACCATTGCACTACAAAGGAGCTGGAGTTTGTATTCATTTCAGGACAGATCTTCAATACTCAAGGACTGGCTGAGACATGTGGTCAGATCCGATCCACGGGGCCATCCTGGAAAATATTAACAGGCTGGCCCACGTTGCTTCGGCCTGGCCTACTTAATACAAAGAGGAAACATGCCAGCAGTTTAGGGGAGCAGTGTCAAGTGGGCCACGCCCCCCCAGTCGGCCATGGGGCCCCCCCAGCCTTCCTGAGGTCAACCGTAGCCCTGATGAGGCCCTCAATGTAATTGAGTTTGACACCCCTGGCTTAGAAGGTTGAAAGTGAGAACAATCAACCCATGGAACAGAAGCTGCCCTCGGAAGTTGTGGGAGCGCCATCACTTGAGACTTTCAAGAAGAGATTTGGACTCCCATCTGTCAGAAACGGTGCGGGGTCTCCCGCTTGGGCGGGGGGGGGTTGGACTAGATGACCTACGAGGTCCCTTCCAACTCTGATTATCTGTTATCTGAAATACTGAAGCCCACCAAGCACCCAGGGATGGGCTGAGATGTTTTGAACTTGCTCCACACAACCTGACCACGTGGGATGTGGAATGAAGTCCAAAATATCTGGACGGCCCCCGATGCCTTTCTCTTATTATTCTACTTTTTCCACAAATATTTCAGGGAAGCACTGGCAGTCCTCAACGTATGACCACAATTGAGCCCGAGGTCTATGTTGCTAAGTGAGAAATTTGTGAAGTGGGCTTTGCCCCGTTTTATGACTTTTCTCGGCCCCTTTGGTAAGTAATTCACTGCTGTTATTAAACAGGTAACAACGGTGGTTAAATGACTCTGGCTTCTCCACTGACATTGCTTGTCAAAAAGTCACAAAAGGGGACACACACACACACACACCCAGGACACTGCAACCACCATTGTAAATATGAACCGGTTGCCAAGCGCCTGAATTTTGATCATGTGGCTGCAGGGATGCTGGAAAAGTAAGTGTGAAAAAAGTCCCTTTTTTTCCGTGCCATTGTAACTTCGGTCACTATGTGAGCTGTTGTAAAGCAGGGCTGGGATTCTCCCGGCGTAACAACCAGTTTGCTAATCGCGTGCTCCGCGCGTGCCTGTGTGCTTCGTGCGCGTAGCTATCACAATCACTGACCTTTAATGTTACTTTGGGGAAGTCACACAGCTGAGGAGCAGCCGTCCGCTCTGCCGCGCGAATCAGCCGCGCGGATATAGGTGAGTACAGCGCATGGCCCACATGATTGTTGGATTGAGCTGGTTCGGAGCCAGCTGCTCATCGCAGCTAGGAGGTTCGCCCGAACCGGTCCAAACCGGGAGAATCCCACCCCTGGTTGTAAGTCAAGGCCTACCTATAATTCCCTTTGTTTATGACTCTGCCTTCATGTGAAATATTAACGTTTTCCTGAACCACGGGAAGATTTGGAAGGCAAAAAAACCATCACTCCCTTCCTCTCTTTATTGGCGTCCCTCTAGCTCGTCCGTTCCTTTTATTGTGGTTTCTGGACTCACCTTTTCCAAATACAGATCCACGCTATCGGCTGTTACATCCACCCGCTGAATCGGACCTTGATTTTTCAGCTGCAGAAAACAAAAACAAAACAAAACAGAGATTTCTTCATGATTAGGGATCAGGGCCAACAATCCGGCATCAGCCATTGTCAGCTAAAACCTTAGAAGGAGGAAGTGTTGTTTTTTCAGGGCAACCTGGTCTACCCAATTATGCTTCCGCTTTTGCCTTTTGCCTTTCAGCCCCAATCCAGGAGCCTTCGCGACAATAGAATAGAATGGAATAGAATGGAATAGAAAATAAGAATAGAACAGAATAGAATAGAACAGAATAGAATAGAATATAAGAATAGAATAGAATAGAATAGAAGAGAAGAGAAGAGAAGAGAAGAGAAGAGAAGAGAAGAGAAGAGAAGAGAAGAGAATAGTAGAAGAGAAGAGAAAATAAGAGTAGAGTAGAGTAGAGTAGAGTAGAGTAGAAGAGAAGAGAAGAGAAGAGAAGAAGAGAAGAGAAAATAAGAATAGAGTAGAGCAGAGTAGAGTAGAGTAGAGTAGAATAAAATAGAAGAGAAGAGAAGAGAAGAGAAGAGAAGAGAGAAGAAGAGAAGAGAAAATAAGAATAGAGTAGAGCAGAGTAGAGTAGAGCAGAGTAGAGTAGAGTAGAGTAGAGTAGAGTAGAATAAAATAGAAGAGAAGAGAAGAGAAGAGAAGAGAAGAGAAGAGAAGAGAAGAG
>NW_020717058.1:81041-93323 GCF_900518725.1 Notechis scutatus | reverse complement strand
GAAGAAGAAGAAGAAGAGGTTAATATAAAAATTGTCCATTACCATTTTTACAGATGGCTTATTTGGTGCAAATCCAGAGACCATCTTGATTTTAACAATCGCCATATTAGAGGCCAAACGCTTCCCGACGTAACTGGACAAACGAGAGGGAAAAGAAACAATGTCAGCCCCAGTTAAGGTGGGTGTGAAGTTTTTTAATTCCTGATCCCACATTCACCCATTTGGGTTTCTACCAAGACAATCCAGTTCTAGTCTCTGGTTGGAACATGAAATTTGTTCAATTATGTTCGTTGCGCTCTTTCAGTTTGGCGTTTTCCTGCTGACATTTCATGACCATACTAGGCAACATCATCAGTGCAGAGGGGAGGGAAGGATGCTGGTTGTTTCTGTGTGGTAGTCAGTCTTGCCAGTCTTGGCGGGAATGTGTCTTCCTCTTTGATGTCTCCTAGACTTTGAATTGTATCTTTTAAGTGGTATGTAAACAAGATTTATCTCTGTGTGTCTGTGGATGTCTGAATGTCAGTGATCTGATGTGATTCCACCACTTAGCCTATATTTGCCCATACCAAACGTTGTCCTCTCTGCATTAAAGGTTGATTAGGGCTTGGAGAGCAGGTCTATCCAGATGAGGTTGCTGTGACAATGTTCAAATGGCATCACTATCACTATCGGTTCCTCCCAGACACTTGACTTAGCCCTGGGTGCCGGCAAGACAGAATCACGCATTGCTTTCTGAGTCCTCACCATCTTCATGGGGAAGTTCTTGCTTTCTGAAACACCCAAAATATCTGCGGTGGCGCAATTATGATTGCGGCAACTGTAGACAACGTGGATAGACTTTCTTACTGCCGTTCCTACTTCAATCTTCGTAGGGAGATACGGGAGATAAGGCATAGAGTAGAGTGCCTAGAGGAGCCCTGGTTTCATGGAGCCACCTAGGACTGCCACCTGGGACTTCAACTTTACCTCAGAAAGAAGGATGGGACGGTTAACCTTTCAGCTGTTTTTGTGAGGTAATTCATTCTGTGTGTTTAACTCCAAGCACTGCTGGAGGTGTTTTAAACTAGAATTGACTCCCCTGCGAATTACAGTAAATGTCTAGATGGGTGAAGGAGTTGACTAAAGCCTTCTTTCACCCAGTTAAGCATCTCGCGCATAAGGTGGCTGGATTCACATAACCACACCATTAAGAAAAAAACATTTGTTTGGTGTGTATCACATACTATAACCTAGGGCAGTGATGGCTAACCTTTTTGGGATCCTGTGCCAAAAATTGCATGCGCCTGCAGGTGCGCCTGCATTCACGAGCCAGCACCCAGAATGCATTGCGCCCCCCCCATTCCCCCTACGCATGCATGTGCAATTCCCCCCACCCCCTTACCTGCACTGCGCCTCACAGCTGATTTTTCAGGTGGTTTGAGGCCTTTTTCGGCCTCCCAGAGGCTTTTCAGGATGGATTATAGGCCCATTTCGTCACATCCGGTATTACAGAAAGTGATGAAACAGGCCTATAATTCGGCCTGAGAAGCCTTGCAGAGGCTATTTCCCAAAAAAGGCCGAAAAAGGCCTCAAACCAACCGCCCGCCCACCTCAAAAAATGAGTTGTGAGGTGCAGGCATGCGCATTGAGGTAAGTTTGCCTGCAGCTTGTGTGCCAGCACAAATGGCTCTGCGTGCCACCTGTGGAATGTGTGCCACAGGTTCGCCATCAAGGCCCTAGGGCCGTGATGGCTAACCTTTTCGGCACCGAGTGCCCAAAGCATGCGTGCATCCCAAAAATGCAATACACTTGTGTTCCCCGCACATGCACTTGCCCCCCCCCCCCCCACATCTACAGGGGCCCCTGCACATGCACCCCACACCCTGTGAGTATGCAAACATCCCCCACGCATGCGCCCTGTCCCCGGGACATGCACGGCAGACCCCAAAACCAGTTCACCGGTGGGAGGTGCACACATACACGGCAGAGCTGAGCTGGGGCAACGGCTCGCATGCCCACAGAGATACCTCTGCGTGCCACCTCTGGAACGCATGCCATAGGTTCGCCATCATTGACCTAGTGGTCCCCAACCCCCGGTTCGAGGACTGACACCAGGCTGCAGCATGCCAGCAAACGGACCACACAAAGAAGTGAAGCCCCGTCTGCGGGATGTAAGCAGCACACAAAACCACCACCCCATTCCAGTCCGCGGAAAAACTTTTCTCCACAGAACTGGTCCCTGGTGCCCAAAAGGTTGGGGGCCACCGCTATATCCAAATAAATAAGCCGTATCACAGTTTAATAGTTCAAACCACTTGCTAAGGCTGTGATGGCAAGCCTAGGTGGCACGCAGAGCCATTTCTGCTGGCATGCGAGCTGCAGACAAACTTACCTCACTGCCCATGTGCGCGCCTCACAGCGGATTTTCCGCTGGTTCGAGGCCTTTGTTGGCCTCCCAGAGGCTTGAAAAAAGCCTTGGCAGGACGAATAATAGGTCCGTTTCGTCACTTCCTGTAATGCTGGAAGTGACGAAACGGGCCTATTATTCGGCCTGCAAAGCCTGCAGAGGCTTTTTTCAAGCCTCTGGGAGGCCGAAAATCAGCTGTGAGGCGCAGTGCAGGTAAAGGAGCGATGGCCGGGGTGGGGGGGAGGTTGAGTGTGTATGTGCAGGGGGCGTTGGGGGTGTACATTGCCTTCTGGGTGCTGGCACGCAAGCGTGTGAGTGCAAGCACGCACATGATTTTTGGCACCGGAGCCCAAAAAGGTTAGCCACCACTGTGCTAAGGCGTTACAGGTAGTCCTCCACCTACAACCACAACTGAGCCCAAAATTTTCTGTTGTGAAGGGAGGCATTTGTTAAGTGAGTTTTGCCCCATTTCTCTGCTACAGTTGTTAAGCGAATCACTGCAACCGATAGGTTCGTAACCCAGTTGTTGAGTGAATCTGGACCCCCCATTGATTTCGCTCGTCAGACGGTCACAAAAAGGTGATCGCATGACCCCGGGACACAGCAACGGTCATAAGTGTGAACCAGTGGCCAAGCACCTGAATTTGGATCCTGTGATCAGACGCTACAAAGGTTGTAACTGTGGAACGTGATCATAAGTCACTTTTTTTGCCATTGCCATTGTAACTTTCGACGGTCACTAAATGAGCTGTGGTAAGTCGAGGACTACCTGTATTAGGTTCCCCACAATGTATGGGGACCACAAACAAATCACATTTGTTTTAGATTAGATTAGCAAGCAAGTTATAGGGATCATGGCATCCCTTGGTTGACAGCCAGTTCCCCTTCGGCTGTGACCAATGGAAGAGAGAATTACCTGACATTTACTGCAATGTCGAATTCCTTGTGGGCCTTGACCCCAACACACGTGTCGGGAATTGTGCTGACAGTCAGTGCGAATGGAGCATCCTCCGGGTGTGGGAGCACATTGTACCTCAAGGTAGTCTGAGGAGGGAATATTTTGTTAATGGGTCATCTTTACTGGGGAATTAGCCAGTCCAGATTTTCCGCTGCTCTCAAGGAAATCTAGGACCCCTCGGCCCATCTAGACTCAAGGGTGCGAGGTGGAATTGTTCCCTAGATCCATGTTGCTCAACCTTTTCCGGTCTGATAATATACCAAAAAGTTGCTTTATTTTTTTTTCGTGCATTTAACACTTAAAATAATAGTCTGGCTGAAACTAGGCTTAATAGCAGTGACCGTGAGAGGGAGTCTTTAAGTGGAGTTTCTGGTGAGTTATGTGAGTCTTATTATTTGGGAATTAATCCCCTCAGAGGCTAATGGCTATGTTATCTGATTTTCTCAATGGCTCTCCCTTCAAGGGCTGAGTGGATTGTTTATCTAGCTTGCAACACTTGGACGAGGTGTGAAATGCTCTTGGCTGAATGCCCAGAAATTCAATTAAGCCTATTAAGAGCTTTCCCTTGCTGCTTGTCTTTCTGAGGTTACTGGGGGATCTCTGAGGCCCGCAGAGTCTTAGCTAGGGGATCTCCCGAGCCCCTGCGAGCCCCCAGCAACCCACCCCCTGATGTGCTATTGATATTCTATTTTGTTTCCATGAAGAAGCCTGGAAGCCAGGCTCATAGGCAACATAGAATTCTAGAATTCTTTATTGGCCAAGTGTTGTTGGGACACACAAGGAACTTGTCTTGGTGCAAATGCTCTCAGTGTGCATAAAAGAAAAGATACATTCGTCAAGAATCATAAGGTACAACACTTAATGATAGTCATAGGGTAGAATAAGCATATTGAAATATATATTAAATTGATCCACAACAGGAGACTCCTGCATCCTGCCACTGCCTTTTCTCTCCCAAGGAATCCCTGAGAACCTCACCTGCAGGTAGATGCAACTTTCCCCAGTTACAACTGTTGTATATTCCCCAGGCACATTGGGCAGGGCCTGGCACTGAAGCAGAAGCCTGTTGGAGTTGTCCACGTGGAATTCCCTCACATTGTTCCCACCTGACTTCAAGGTCACTGTGGTGCCGGCTGCGTTCTTGGCAAAAGTGAAACCCGCATACAAGGCGAGGCCCTGGAGGGCCAGCACGCTGTCCTGCAAGGAGAAGATGGAGGTGAGCAGAGGTGGGTACTCAGCAGGTTCTGACCAGGTCTGGAGAACCGGTAGCGGACATTTTGAGTAGTTTGGAGAACCAGTGGTAACCTTCTCCCAGGAGTGGGGTGAGAATGGAGATTTTGCAGTATCCTTCCCCTGCCACGCCCACCAAGCCGCGCTCACCAAGCCATACCCACAGAACCAGTAGTTAAAAAAAAAAATTGAATCCCACCACTGGACGTGAGGGTGATTTCTTCCCCTAAGAACACAAATATGATACCCGGGTTCCCCAATCGTTTTTATGCAACGGTAGGTAGAAAGCCAGAAGTGGATCTCAATGTTTTCTTCACATCAAGAGTTCATGAGAGGATGAGAAAAGAGGAACAGAGCTGGAAGGGACCTCGGAGGTCATCTAGTCCAGTGGTCATCAACCAGTGGGCTGGGGACCACTGATGGTCTGTGAAAAAATTTTGGTGGTCCACAGAGACATGTCACCCCCAAAGCATCCATCCCACAAGCAATTAATCCAGGCTGCGTGGGAACATAAGGTTGCACTGCCCACATGGCCCATGGGAACACAACGCTTGCATCACTTGCATTGCGAACAACATAAGGTAGTGAGGGGAGGGGGGAGAAAGAGCAGAAGGAAGGAACTTGCCCCACGCGCCTGACCTGGCCACCGAGCTGCTTCTTTCTTCTTCTGCTTTTGGCTGCACGCAAGGAAAGCAGCAAAAGTCTTTCTTTCTCTCCCCCAAACTCCTCCAGAAATGAGTCTTTGGGACCCTGCAAGGCCTCCTGCTCCAAGAGGCTGTGCCGGCATGACAAATCTCACAAAGACTCATTTCTGGCGGAGTTTGGGGGAGAGAAAGAAAGACTTCTGCTGCTTCTGCTGCTTTCCTTGCATGAAGCCAAAAGTCTCTCTTTCTCTCTCTCTCTCTCTCTGTGTGTGTCTCTCTCTCTGTCTCTCTCTCTCTCCCCCCGTGAGAACGGAGCTGGAGACGGTATCCTGCGATCCCAAATAAAGAAAGATCGATCGGTAGGAAAACGGGGTGGGGGATTTTCCTGCAGACTTTTTGGGGGATTTCCCCATATTTAAAATCATGAGTTTGATGGTCCCTGAGGTCCAAAAGGTTGGTGACCCTTGTTCTAGTCCAACCCCCCTACTCAAAAAGGAGACCTTATACCATTTCGCACAAATGGCTGTCCGGTCTCTTTTTAAAAGCCTCCGGTGATGGAGCACCCACAACTTGTAGAGGCAAGTAGTTCCACTGCTTAATGGTCTTCACTGTCAGGAAATGCCTCCTTAGTTCTAGGTTGCTTCTTCTCTCCTTGATTAATTTCCATCCGTTGCTTCTTGCCCTGCCTTCAGGTGCTTTGGAGAATATCAATCCCTCCGGTCATCCGGTCAGTTGATTGTTTTCTCAGTTTTGTCGGGCCAGGAAAATGCAGGCGGTCCTTGACTGACAACAGTTCGGTTAAGGACCGTCCAATGTTACACCATCCCTGAAGAAAGCAACTGATGACCATTTTTCACACTTACGACCGTTGCGGTATCCACCATGATCGCAGGTGGTCAAAATTCGGATAACAGAGAACAGAGTTGGAAGGGACCTTGGAGGTCATCTAGTCCAACCCTACCAATTCAGGCAAGTGGCTGCCTGAAAAACCTCTTCTTAAAATATATATATATATATATATCTCCAGCGATCAGGCACCCACAATTTCTGAAGGCAAGCAGGTTGACACACCTCTTCCTTGGGTGTTCCAATCCCCCTTTAAATATTGGAACCCGACTATGGGAGGACTGGCCCAGGTTTTGATGCTAGATTAAACTTTCTAAGGGGCAACTGGGCCGCTGGGGGTTCGCAGGGGTTCGGGAGAGCCCCTAACTAAGATCCTGTGCAGGTCAGAGAAACCCCCCCCCCCAAATCCCACTCCTGGCTGGCCCCGCCCACCCCGCCTGTCCCTGGAGTCCCCACGCAGCCAGTTTTGGCTACAGGTAAACTGCAGGGCGCACACGGAGGCTCGGGGAGGCTCGGGGTGGGGTGGGGGTGGGGGCCAGCCAGGCGTCAGGCTTACATTTATGACGGATGCCGTGTCGGTTGGGTCGCGTGATTCTCCTTAAGCGACCTCCCGACAAGACAAGTCCATGAGGGGGCCCAATTCGCTTCGCAACTGGGGCGCGACTCATTTTAACAACGGCAGGGAGGGATCCACTGAGCCCAGAAAAGCCGGGAAACGGGGCGCAAAAACGCACTTCTCACTTAGCGACAGAAATTGTGAGCTCGATCGCGGTCGTAGGGTCCAGGACTCCCCTCTACTGGTGCGTTTTCCAACCCAGCACAAAAACCCGACCTCTCTTGACAGAAAATCTTTCCTTCTCCCAACCCAAAACAACACCTAGAGCAGTGGCCCCCAACCTTTTTTGAACCAGGGACCGGTTTCACGATTATTTATTCTTCCATGGACCGGTACCTGAGTAACGCGAGACTCCACCGCCATCGGGACGGCTCTTCGTTCGAAGCCACCGCCCCCCCTTCGATGAAACTAAGGCGCGAGCACCCAAACGCCGCTTTCCAACTGAAAACCCGGAAGCGTCATCGAAACAAGATGGCGGCGCCCAAGCTTTGCAGCCCGGTAAAAAATGATCCACGGACCGGTACCGGTCTGGGAACCGGTGCTTGGGGACCCCTGACCTAGAGTACTCCATCCCAGTTTTGGTCACCACACTGTAAACAAGATGTTGAGACCCTAGAAAAAGTGCAGAGAAGAGCAACCAGGATGATTAGGGGACTGGAGACTAAAACATATGAAGAACGGTTACAGGAAGTGGGCCTGGCTAGTCTAGGGAAGAGAAGGACCAGGGGAGACAGGATAGCGGTCTTCCAATATTTGAGGGGCTGCCACAGAGAGGATGAAGGGGTCAAGCTATTTTCTAAAGCACCTGAAGGCCAGACAAGGAATAATGGATGGAAACTGAACAAGGAAGAGATTTAACCTGGAAATAAGGAGAAACTTTTCTGACAGGGAGAACAATCAACCGATGGAACAGAAGTTGCCCTCGGAAGTTGTGGGGGCGCCATCACTTGAGACTTTCAAGAAGAGATTGGACTGCCATTTGTTTGAAATGGTGCAGGGTCTCCCGCTTGGGCTGGTGGGGTTGGACTAGATGACCTACAAGGTCCCTTCCAACTCTGATTCTCTGTATTCTGTTATCAGCTCAACACCCTACCTCTCTGACAGAAAGTCTTCTCTTCTCCTAACCCAAAACGCTCCCGGCTTCCAACGTATCGAACGCACGGATGGGAAGCACCAACCTGCGTGGAAGAGAATCCTCCGAAAGGATTTTGTTGTTTGATAAGCCAGGTCACAATCTTGGTGGCCTCCGCCAGATCATCCTGGGATGGTGCCAGAGCTCTGCTAGAGGAGGCTGTGTCTGGTAGCGCAGGACGTCTGGTCAGGTAAGTCAGGAGTACGTAGGAGGCCGTTTCCACCTCGGCGGAAGGAGCACGAGGCTGGTAGTAGAAAGGCTGGCTCGCCTCTGGCTTCACGTGCCTCTCCCAGTGAATGGAGCCATCGTCTTCGGGGCGGGGCAAAAAAAAAAGAAACATTAAGTCTTTGGATTCCGATCCTCCATCCAAACACGGTTACAGGAAGTCCTCGACTTGCAACAGTTCCCTTAGCGGCCGTCCGAAGTTGCAACAGCACTGAAAACAGCCACGGAGGACTGTTTTCCATATTTACGACTGTTGCAGCATCCCAGGCCATGAGAAATATCCCAGGCCTCTTAAATTATTTCTATGGTCTGTTTAGAGTTGTCAACAGAAAGGGAGGGGGAGCAGTGGGCAGCTTGCATTCCATAAATGTTTTCAAAGATAGTTTCTAGGTGACCGAAGTTTCTGCCCTGCAAAAATCTAACTGGAGAGCACGATGGATGACTCTGAGCTATGGATGTGTCCCATTGGAGAATATTACGATACACCCAGGGAGTGGGGGAAAACCAGGATCAAGGGTGACAATGAATGATGTGTCTCAGAGTCGGCTACAGGCAGTGCCGGACATGTTTACTCCTAATAAATCTTCTTTTAAGTTTTGGAAGTTCAGCTCGAGACTCATGATTTAAATGGGGGGTAACTGCCGGAATCCTGACAGTGATCAAAATTCAGATGCTTTGCCAATGGACTCCTATTTATGATGGGTTGCCGTGCCCCCTTGGGGTGACGGGATCCCCTTTTTGGCGACCTTCCGACAAGCAAAGTCAACAGGGGAAACCGGATTATGTCAACGACCAGGTTGCTTGTTTAAGGCACTGATTCACTTAACAACTGCGGCAAAGGAAGTCGTGACATGGGACAAAACTCATTTAGCCAATTTCTCTCCGAGCAACATCGATCTGGGGCTGAGTTGTGGTTGTAAAGTTTGAGGACTAGCTGCATAAAGACCTCTGTTACTGAAACAATGGGATGCATCAAGAGGTATAAAAATAACACAGGTGGTCCTCACATTACAACCATTCGTTTAGTGAGCATTTGAAGTTACAACAGCCTCGAAATAAAGTGGCTTATGACCGTTTCCCACTCGTATGACCGTTGTTGCAGCAGCATCCCCATGGTCACGTGATCAAAATTCGGGCACGTTCTATGTGGAAATGACATATATATTTAATATATATTTACCTGTTACACCTACGAAAGTATAGAACCAAAGAGATTCCATTTTTGTTGGTAAAGTGACCTTCTAGAAAAATATCTGAACGCTTATATATGCATATCATGTTTTTATAACTTGTTATTCTGCAAAGTTAATAAATATTATGTCCTTGGCTGGAGTGGGAGTTTGTATTTGGCTTGAGATTTCAGGTAAGGAATACTAGGTTGCCCTGACATTAACGGAAGTTTGTTAATGACTTATTGTGTTCGGAAGAACGTAACAGGAAGATGCCATGAGAACAAGGGTGGTTTCCAAAGAAAAGGAAACAGGTGGTACGCCATGGGTGTGGCGTAGGGAATTACCTAGTTGGATAGATTGTGAACCCAGGAAAGGGGCAGAGACTGTAAATTTGAACTTGTATATATATATTCCCCCAGCCTTCCTGGGAAAGATGTCTTCTGCCATGAACAGAATTGCCTTTTGCAAAAGCTTAACAATAAAGCTCTTGTTTACTGTCTCCAGTTGTGTTTTGTGACTTTTCTCACAGGGCGCTTGGCACAGGCTCCTATTTACGACGGTTGCGGTGTCCCCTGGGGCATGCGATTCTCTTTTGCAACCTTTTGACAAGCAAAATCAACGGGGGAAGCCAGATTCACTTAACCAACGTGTGACTAACTTAACAGCTGCAGCAATTCACTCAACAATGTATCGCCGAGGTGTGGGATGTGTGGAGGGTTATTATTTTATTATTTTTATTATTTCTTTTATATGGTCTTTTTATACTTCCGTAAGCCGCCTTGAGTCACCCTGTGCAAGTTAGGGCGGCAATGTAAATGTTCTAAAACAAAATATATAAAATAAGCTGTGTCAGGAAATGGTCACACAATGGGACGTGTTTAACTTGGTAACAGAAATGTGGGGCTCAATTGCGGTCGTAAGTCAAGGACCACTTATAAAAAAAACCCAAAATTATCTGCCATTGCATAGATGGACGTAGCCTCAGGGGTTGGACTGCTGAGGGTTCCCAGGGGTTCGGGAGAGCCCCTAGCTAAGATTCTGTGCAGTTTGGAGAACCCCCAAATCCCACTCCTGGCTGGCCCCGCCCACCCCTCCCCTTCCCGGAGTCCCCACGCGGCCTATTTTAGATGCAGGTTAAGTGCAGGGCGCACGTGGAGGTTCGGGGAGGGTGAAAAACAGGCCTCCCGCAAGTTTAGGAAGGCCAGAAATGGGCCTGTTTCCAGCTTCCAGAGAGCCTCTGGAGCCCGCGGAGGCCGTTTTCGTCCTCCCGGAGGCTCGAGGAAAGCCTCCGGAGGGCCCAGGGAGGGCGCAAAGCCCCCTCCCCACTGTGGTGCAGGAGCAGAGGTGGTATTCAGCAGGTTCTGACTGGTTCTAGAGAACCGGTAGTGGAAATGTTGAGTAGTTCGGAGAACCGGCAAATCCCACTTCTGACTGGCCCCGCCCCCATCTATTCTCTGCCTTCCAGCTGATTGGCTGAGTGTTCTTTGGTTGCTCTGCGCAGGAGAACGGAGCTGGAAAAGCAGGTTAGTGGGGTGAGGAGGGAATGGAGATTTTGCAGTATCCTTCCCCTGCCATGCCCAACCATCCGCGCCCACAGAACTGGTAGTAAAAATGTTTGAGCTCCACCACTGTGCAGGAGGCCGACTAGGCCACGCCCGCCCAGCCACTGGGCTAAAATTTTGGAAGCCCATCCCTGGGCAAACGTTCCTCTTGGACCACCTCTTGGGCTGGTGGTCCTCGCAGTAAAACCACTCACTTCTCCCACCGGCGTTTCCCTCACCTCCTTTCACGGCCTTTTCCTGAAGGCTCTGCAGTATTGCCGCCACTTTGTCCTCTTTGTGGGCCAAAGCGAAAGCGTACCCCAACAAGGCCTGGGTGTAGACAGGCAGGTCTTTCTGCTGGGACGCCGTCTCCAGGCAAAACAAAGCGTTTCGCACGACAGAATGCTGCAGGGAGAAAGAAGGAAGTTCATCTAGAGCAGCACCAACCCCCCCCCCCCCAAAAAAAAACACTTGGGCCCCCCCCGCCCAGGAACCCATTCCGTGGAGACGGTTTTTCCCATCGACCAAATGGGGGCGTGGTTTTGTGCGCCACCTGCATCTTGCGTGTGTACGCGGATGGGGCTTCGCTCATTTGTGTGGCCCAGTTTCTGGCGTGCCATGGCCCAGTTCTGATCTAGAGCCGTGGTGGCGCAGTGCTTAGAATGCAGTATTGCAGGCTAATTTCACCGCCAGCGGTTCAGCAGTTCGATTCTCACCAGGCTCAAGGTTGACTCGGGCTTCCATCCTTCTGAGGTCCGTAAAATGAGGACCCAGATGGTTGTGGGGCAATAGGCTGGCTCTGTCAACCCCTTGGGCTGTAAAGCAGTGTGAAGCGGTATATCTGTATCTGTTGCTATCTCGGCCATTTGTGTGGGGTTGGTGAAATTTGGACTGCTGTGAGCCCCGGCGGCACACAAATGTTAGACTCAGTTGTGGTTGTAAGTCAAGGATTACCTGTATAAGTAGGCTTTGTGTAACATAGCGTGGTAGATAAATTCTGTGGTAATTGTGTAAATGACCATTCATGTTTTAGGCAAAGATGGGGGAAAAACAAATGGAATGTGGTTTAAAAAAAAATGGTGATTGTGGAACTGACACTGGGATCCAGTCAAGGAAACTCAACTGAGAGCATCTTGACTTTTATTATGCTCAGAGGCCAATCAGCTTCAGGGGAAACTTTCTTGAGCGCTCAGTGGCTAAATTGGAGTCTGTGGAAGGTGAAAGACGGCGTCTTACCGTGACAGGCAAGGGAATCTCCAGCAAACTTATGGTGAGGTAGGCTGACAAAGTGATCTCACTGTCAACTCCGCCCTGTGAGGAAGAAAATGGGATGCAGCCATAAACCATCACAGAATCCCAGAAAGGGGAGCTCCCGTGTCCCCAAATAGCTTTTTCCAACCTCCCGATATGCGGACTTTCCAATCCCAGAATTCTCCCTGATGTGGGAACTCTGGGATCTGTAGTCAACCTATTCCTAGGCAGGAAAACCTACACCACTTCAGGCCAATGGTTATCCAACATCTTTTTAAAAA
>NW_020717058.1:43659-59134 GCF_900518725.1 Notechis scutatus | reverse complement strand
TAAAAAGTTTTGAACCCTGACTATAAGGTCTTAAAAATTTCTCCCTGAAGAGCTACCCGTTCCACCAAACGTAGAATCCTTGGATTACCCAAGTGGTTTTAAGGACCATATCCAGGTTTCTGGGAAGTAGCTCCGGATGGTTGTTTCCATGACATTTGCGATTGCGTCCTCCATTTTGTATTCCGCAACTGCTGGTGAGGACAAACGTTGCAAGCTGTGGCCTCCTGCCATTGAGTCTGCCAAGAGAAAAAGCGTGCATTTTGTATTTTAGCATCTCCAAGCTGTCCTTCCAAGATGAATTCTCCAAAGCAACACCCATCACCCTCACGAACATATAAAAGATAATCATTACCATGTCTCTGAGAGCCACAAGCACTCAAGAGTGTTAAACGAAGAGAAGGAAGTGCAGGAAAGAAAGTGTGAGGGACACTTTCTCCAACAAAAGTCAAGAGGGTAGCTGCAACTAAGCAACCAGCCAAGACGAATAGTCTTTGATTGGTGGTTATATCTCAACAATTTGATTCTTATTCTTATCATCCATATCCTCACCCTTATCCTCATTTTTACATTAGCCAGGAGATCACAATTTTATTGCAGAGTTGTACTTTGGCTTGCCAATTTGCCACCTCTGTTATAGGACACACTTGCACACTTCCCAAGATGTGTCACAGGAAGGTGAGCTCATTTCATACCCGCCCCCCAAAAAAAACCCATGAGTGGCTCTTCCTACAGCATCACCCAAGGTCTCCCCTCACTTCCTCGGAGCTGCCTTGCAAACGGGTGCTGCAACTGGGTAGGTTCAGAACCAGCAGGAATCTGACTGCCCACACGGAGCACCAACTCGTCTCTCCACCAAAATGCTACCTAATTATCTGCTCGCATAGAAGATGCTTTCGAATTGTTAGGTGGACAGAAGCTGAGGCGAGTGACAGGAGCTCACACCATCACACGGTGCTAGGACTCAAACCACTGGAGCATAGACCGTCTCCAGTGTTGTAAAGCCGCTGAGTCATCATGCTTTGTTGATTCTTACTCACTACCAAGTTGAGCGGGCAGGGACCGGTTCCATGGAGAAAGGTTTTCCTGACAGACCGGAGGAGGCATTGTTTTGCCTGCTGCCTGCATCCCGTGGATTGCGTGGCCTGGTTGCTGGCATGCCACAAACCGGTGCTGATCCATGGGCTGGGCACCCCTGACATAGATATTCTGCATGATAATTGGTCCCTAACTGGGTCCTCCATCTTTACTAACAGCCCCTCCATCAACCCCTGTAACGGAGTCCATTTCCCTTGCTACTTGTTGTCCCGTTCTTCTCGTTCCTTCCACCATCTTTCCTGTCATGGGAGTCTTCTCAAGAAAGCCAGGTTTTTACATAATATGATAGTTTGAGCCTGATCCTTTGTGCCCAAGTGAGAACTTGGGAGTTGCTGTGTTCAATGACTCATTGGTTTGTCTTTTTAGCTGTCCACTCTGCCCTCAGGAGCCTCATCCAAGGTGTCAAGACTTTTCCTTTCCCGCCTCATCTTATGGACATAAAGAAGAGACAGGGCTTTAATGGGGCAGTTGCAGCCACCATCTTGACTTTTTTGACCTTCAAATGCAATCGATCAATAAGTAGAGGAGCTTCCCCCTTCCACCCTTATCAGTTCACTTCAGATTCTTACAGTATTCCATGGTGCGGCAAATATTAGGCTTGTATATCTGGGTGCTAGTAAACGGTATGAAGCCAATGTCCTGTAAAATGAGCAGAAATTCACTATGAAATATTACAGAAAGTGTGGAAAAGAAACACACCCACCCCCACAACCCCCATCTCTCTCTTTTTCTCCCCCTCGATCCATCAATCTGTCCATCTATTATCCATCTATAATCCACCTAGAGTGCTGTATTAAACTGGTTAGAAAATAAAGATAGATGTGACAATGCACCCTTTTTATTTTGGGGATGTGTCAAAAACACAACAACACTCCCCTTTTTCATGACCCTATAACCCCTTTATTCGGGGTAGAATCGGGGCGACTGGATGGAGCTGAGCATTGACTGGCCGGATACCCTT
The DNA here is from genome assembly GCF_900518725.1 of Notechis scutatus. The sequence continues at coordinate 57,078 of NW_020717058.1, read as the reverse complement.
CCTGACACCATGCTGAATTCACAGCAGATATTTTTTTTCTTTGCGCCCTGGGAGAGACGTATCTGCCGCTACCTAGGTTTGAACTCTCAACCTTCCAAGTGAGAGGCAAGCATCTTTACCAGTAGGCCCTCATGGCAGCTCAACCTACAATATGTTATGAAAAGTATGACACCAAGACTGGGACTCAGCATGAGGTTGATCTCCGTCGTCAGAGGGGGGAAAAAAATACAACGACAGATACAAAGGAAATCTGCCAATGTTTTCTACGGAAACAGATTTGCAAAACCCACCCAAAGAACTGTAGCTTAATTTTACCAGAGTTGGGTCACTAATAAAGGAAAATTAAGTCCTAAATATGAATTGGCTCCAGTTTCCAAGATACAGTTTTGGGTTAAAATTGCATCAAAATAATTCAAAATTATGAGAGGGTGGTGTATGATTATACTCCATAAATTTTCTGCAAAATGTGATACAGCAGTGAGAATGGTACCACACCAATCATTATAAATTTATCTTTCTATTGATACCATTAGACACAAGGAGTTTTCCCCCCATGCCATCACTCTGCTAAACAATTCCCACAACACTGTCAAACTACTGTATTTACTAAGATTGTATCACTATTATTCTTCTCATCTTTCCTATACTTATCTCCTTTTCTACTTATGACTGTAACTTCTTCGCTTGTATCTTTACGATTTATATTAATTTCCTAGAACAATTTATGTTGATTCTATTTCTATCACTAAGTGTTGTATCTTATGATTTATGAAGAATGTATTTTATGATTACTATGATCATGATTTACCACTTATAGCTTTTATGTACAATGAGAGCTTATGCGCCGAAGACAAATTCCTTGTGTGTCCAATCATACTTGGCCAATAAAGAATTCTATCCTGTCCTGTCCTGTCCTGTCCTGTCCTGTCCTGTCCTGTCCTGTCCTATCCTATCAATATAACTTTCCATTCATTTATTGGTTTTTCATGCTTTTTGCATGAAAAACTGGCAAGGAGAGAAGCAACTTAGAACTAAGGAGAAATTTCCTGACAGAACAATTAATCAGTGGGACAACTTTTCTCCAGAAGTTGTGAATGCTCCAACACTGGAGGTTTTAAAAAAGATGTTGGATAACCATTTGTCGGAAGTGGTGTAGGGTTTCCTGCCTCTAGACAGGGGGTTGGACTAGAAGACCTCCAAGGTCCCTTCCAACTCTTTTTATTCTATTCCTATGCTATGCTATGCTATGCTATCTTATTTTCTATTCTTATTTTCTGTTCTATTCTATTCTATTCTATTCTATTCTATTCTATTCTATTCTATTCTATTCTATTCTATTATTCTATTCTATTCTATTCTATTCTATTCTATTCTATTCTATTCTACTCTACTCTACTCTACTCTACTCTACTCTACTCTACTCTACTCTACTCTACTCTACTCTATTGTACAAAGCTCTAACATCAAATTAAACGACAAAGTTCCATCTTAATTCGGCATATCTAAACTGAACTTTTTGGCTTTTCTCTTGTGAGCTGCAGTTGGCATCATCCCTGAGGAGATTCCAGCAGTAATCGGCAAGCATGGACGGACTCCATTTCCCTTGATATCTTTTCTCCATGCTTGCGATGTCCTGGTGGAATCTCCCCTCGTGCTCATCGCTCACCGCCCCCACAAGTTCAGCGACATGCCGCCTCAGAGAGGAGGGGTGGGAATTACCTCAGAATGTTCGATCGGGGAATTTTTGTCCTTAAAAATAACCCCTTATTTTCAATCATTTTCACCTTTTTGTTGATGAAGGACAATTTAAAGAAGAAGAAAAAACACCGCCTCATTGCTCTCGGGGATGGAATGGTTCAGCCTAAAATGATTGACTTCTCTAACTAGTGAAATTCTGGCAAGCGTTTTTTTTTTTTTTGTTTTTTTTTGGGGGGGGGGGGGCTTACCTTGAGAATTGTATAGGCATCGCCTTCCTCGTAAGAATAGGTGTCGGTCTGGTAGCGAATTCCATCCACAATGATCTTTTTGGGAGGCATGCAGGGGTTTGCGCCTGGGTCTTCCAAGTTCTCACCGTTGTAGTAGTAGCCCCTGAGGTCTTTCAAAGGCAGCAGATTATAAACCTGAAAAGAATGGAAACCCCCAGTTCAGTGCAGGTAGTCCTCGACTTGCGACCCACTTCCCCCTTGACTTTGAAGGTCTCCAATGGGGATTTGCACAACTGGGGGGACGCTGTGATGTTGTAAACTGAAGCCAGTTGCCAAGCACCCAAATTGGAATCACGAGATCCTTCCTTCCTTCCTATCCTTCCTTTCTTCTTTCCCTCCCCTCCCTCTCTCTCCCATTCCTTCCTTCTTTTCCCACCTTCTTTTCCTTCCTTCCTTCCCAAAACTCATTGAAACTAATTACTTCCTTCCTTCCTTCCTCCCTCCCTCCCTCCTTCCTTCCTTCCCTTCATCTCCCCTTCCTTCCTTCTTTCTCTACCTTCCTTTCCTTCCTTCCTATCCTTCCTTCCTTCCTTCCTTCCTTTCTTTCCTTCCTATCCTTCCTTCCTTCCTTCCTTCCCTCCTTCCTTCCTACCTTCCCTTTCTCCCCTCCCTCTCTCTCCCCTTCCTTCCTTCTTTTCCTTCCTTCTTTCCTTCATTCCTTCCCAAAATTCATTGCTGAAACTAATTCCTTCCTTCCTCCCTCCCCTTCCTTCTTTCCTTCCTTCCTCCCTCCCTCCCTCTTCTTCCTTCCTTCCTTCCCTCCCTCCTCTCTCCTTCCTTCTTTCCCTACCTTCTTTCCCTACCTTCTTTCCCTCCCTCCCTCCCTATCCTTCCTTCCTCCCTCCCTCTTTCCTTCCTCCCTTCCTTCTCTTCCTTCCTTCTTTCCCTCCCTCTCTCCTTCCTTCCTCCCTCTCTCTCCTTCCTTCCCTCCCTCCCTCCCTCCCTTTCTTCTCCCTTCCTTCTTTTCCTTCCTTCCTCCCTCCTCCCTCCCTCTTATTCCTTCCTTCCTTCCCTTCCACTTCTGATGAACCTTCCAGAACCATGGACCCTACAGATCCCTAAGCCAATCAACTTGACTCATTTTCCCCCCTTTTTTCCCCAGACAGCATATTGGCTGCAAATGATCGGAAAGCCGACACTGCCTTCCCTTTGTTGCCCAAAAATGCCCGTGGACTCTCTGTGGCGGCTCCTTTGCTTTTACAGCACAGCAGCCATATTGTTCCAAGGGGAACTTCAGGGGACGCTCCCACTGCTCCAATGGAGGGTGGTCGGCAGCTCAGCTCAGAAATCCTGAGAACAATTAACCCATGGAACAGCTTGCCTCCAGAAGTTGTGGAGGTTTTTAAGAAGCGACTGGACCGGCAGCTATTTATCCGGAATGGTACAAGGCCTCCTGCTTCAACAGGGGAGGGGGGGGGGCAGACAAGAAGACCTCCAAGGTCCCTTCCAACTCCATTATTATGGGGTTCATCTCAAAAAGGGGTCAGGGATTCGCAGCCCGCCAAGACCAGGCTGGCAATTTGGCCTCACCGTTTGAGGGGAAAGTTGAGCTTCGGGCTTCAGAAGGAAGACGCTCTCGTCAACCGCGTGGATGGCACAGAGGGAGTTCTGGGCAGCGGCAAGATGGAGGTCGATGCTGCTGCCGGGCAGGCCTTCGCGGTCAGCAAATCGCAGGTTCACCTAAGCGTCAGAAAACGTCACGAGCGTTTGCAGTGTGACTACTATTATGAGGCAATCCAGGAGCCAAACACAGCACACAGAGGCTTAGACATCAGCAAAGCCAAGAAACTTTGCTGAATGTCACTCCTCCTGGTTTCTTAGTTTTAATTTAGCTTGTACAACGAAATCAAACACTATCTTCAGTGCACATCATGAGCATGAAAATGAACCCAAACACACATCCTTCACCCTCCACACATTGAAATGAAAACCCCTGACACCGCACCAACACTGCACTATACCGTAGAATTCAACAGAGCTACTGTCCTGTTTTTCTTTTGTAGCTGCTTTTCAGCCTATTTGTCCTTGTTTTTATTTTCTTGTACCGTCTGCCAGATGGTAATAGTTCAAAAAAAAAAAAAGGGTGTCCAGGATCAGATGGATCTTAAGAAAGTTTTGAACTTTCTTAAGGCAGCAGGAGCTATAAAACTCTTCCAAAGAGGGGAGAGGGCAACCAATGATCTTCTGGGCAATGACGTTAACCCTCTGGAGTGCTTTCCTATCTGCCACTGTGCAAACCATACAGAGGTGCAGTAAGTTAAGATACTCTCTATGATGCAGCGGTAGAAGGTCACCAGAAGTTTTTCATTGAGTTATTGTTTTCTGAGAAGCCTCTGCTGGGCCCTTTTGACCAGGGCTGCAATGTGGGCACCCCAGGTCAGGTCCTCTTTTAGGGTAACACCCAGAAACTTAAAACTGGCCACTTGCTCCACTCGGTCTCTATTGATAAGGAAGGGCTGGATGTCTGATCTGTTCCTTCGATAATCCACTATAAGCTCCTTGGTCTTATTGGTGTTAAGGACCAAGTTATTGTCTCCACACCACAAAAGCAACCAGTCCACCTCATCTCGACAGGCAGACTCATCCCCCTGGAGATGAGCCCCACCACTGTTCTTGCCATTAAAAGACCTCTTTCCAGCAGCTCTGCTTCGTTATTCCATTTATTCTTCAAAGCGTTGTTTCCCGGCTGGAAGAATCCTCACCGGGAGGCATCTTCCTCCCAACAGGATGAAGCCTGTGTTGGCACCCTACCTTATTTGCGAAACAGGGCTCCACAGGAAAACCGACAGAGTGCACTACGAGTTCTCCGTTATCCAAAATGGTGTACACGACCAAGCGGGCCAGAGGAGCGATCTTGATATCCACAAGGAGGTCCAAGTTGAATGTTCCTGGTTAAAGAACAGACGTTTTTCAGGGAGGCCGAGAAACCGCAAAGAATTCAGGCCGGGGCGATCCATTGGAAAGAGTTCCGTTCCCTGAGGTAACACTAGAGCAAAGCCTAACAACGACCTGAGGAAAGGGGTCCACAAACCCCACTCCCCCAGGCTGTGGCCCATTCAGAACCGGGCCGCACCAAAGTGGCGGGCGATTGTGCTGTGCATGCAGCTCCACTTGTGTAAGTGGCGGGCATTCATGGAATTGTGTGCACAAGTGCAAATTCCCACCGCTCACATGGAACCATCCCCTCTTCTCCTCACGCCCCCATCCTCTGCTTGTGTTTTGCACTTGGAACAGTTTTCTTTTCAGGTGGGGAGGGGGAATAGAACTCCTTAGCATCAGAGCGTGTTAATAATAATAATATAGGAAATATTAATGCTCTGATGGTCATTTGGAAAAATCCTTTCTTAGTGAGCACCTAGAAGCCAAGAGGAGCATACATGCTAAATTTCAAGTTTGTAGGCTTTATGGTTCTGGAGATTTTGTGATGATGCGTGAGTGGCATTTCACTTTTGTATAGATAATGTCTGCATGTCACACACACAGCAAGGATCTCTTCAAATGCATTCTATATATATTTCGGTGTAATATTGGTGCAGGTGAGGTATTGATTAATAAAAGTTCACAGAACCTGCCTGTGTGAATTTATCTTCCATTGACATAACGGCCATCAACATACTTTGGAATGCGCTCTTCCAATTAATGTGGCCATACTTTGGAGATGAGATTTTATTAGCATTTCGGGCAAAAAAAGGAATAAGAGACCGATTCTTTCATCGGTTCATTCATTCCCAAAGGAAAATGGGTGGAAGGAAAGTGGAAAGAGAAGGAAAAAGAGTTTTTTACCTTTATTATGCTTTTCTTTCAAGGGATGTGTACCTGACTTCACAATATCCCCTCTGGACACCACCTTTGAGGGAAAAAAACGAAAAGATTTATTGTCGAGACCTCTGTAGTTGGATGGGATCTAAGAAAGAAGAACTGTTCAACAGATAACAGGTAATCAGAGTTGGAAGGGACCTTGTAGGTCATCTAGTCCAACCCCCCGCCCAAGCAGGAGTCCCTACACCATTTCTGACAGATGGGAGTCCAATCCCTTCTTGAAAGTCTCAAGTGATGGCGCTCCCACAACTTCCGAGGGCAACTTCTGTTCCATTGGTTGATTGTTCTCCCTGTCAGAAAGTTTCTCCTTATTTCCAGGTTGAATCTCTCCTTGTTCAGTTTCCATCCATTATTCCTTCTCTGGCCTTTGGGTGCTTTAGAAAATAGCTTGACCCCCTTCCTCTCTGTGGCAGCCCCCTCAAATATTGGAAGACCGCTGTCATGTCTCCCCTGGTCCTTCTCTTCACTAGACTAGCCATGCCCAGTTCCTGTGACCGTTCTTCATATGTTTTAGTCTCCAGTCCCCTAATCATCCTGGTTGCTTTTCTCTGTACTTTTTCTAGAGTCTCAACATCTTTTTTATAGTGCTTAAATAACCAAGCCACGCCAACAGAACCAGTGGTAAAAAAGAAAAATTGAATCTCACTACTGCTCCGCATGTCTCTTGTACTACACCTTTACTCCTTAGATACTCCCTCCCCTCCATTCCTCTTCCTCCTTCGGCCCTTGTGAGTGAAATAAAGGCCACTTTGTTCCTACTTACCAAGTAGTGAAAGGAAACTTCTTTGTCCTTTATGACCTCTGAATTGAGAATGTAATGGACCGGGATCACCGCATGTTGCCCGCATTTTAGTTTGCCAGGAAGCGTTTGAATGTTAAGGTAGCTTTGACTTGGAGAATGGAAACGTGATACTGTGGTGTAGGCAGAGTGTTGATCAGGGGAGATCCAGTATGAATCATAACATTGCGCTAGTTCTCCATAAGTTGCCTGGCAAAGAATAGGAAGGATACCAATTATCATCATTGTCATCATCATATACACTGGACAGTTGAAGGAAAAAACGCATCGGGGGAATATTCTACAGAGGAACTGGTTCTGCAACCCAACAGGACAGGCACAGACTTCAGAGAGTAATTAGGACTGCAGAAAAAAAAATTGCCACCAACCTGCCTTCCATGGAGGACCTGTATACTGCACAAATCAAAAAGAGGGCTGTGAAAATATTTACAGACCCCTCACATCCTGGACATAAACTGCTTCAACTCTTACCCTCAAAATGATGCTATAGAGCAGGGGTCGCCAACCTTTTCGACCTTGGGGACCCCAAACTCATAATTTTAAATCTCGCGGACCAGAGACTCTGGGAAAAATCCCCCAAAAAGTCTGCAGGAAAATTCCCCACTCTGTTTTCCTACCGATCGATCATTCTTTATTTGGGATCACAGGATACCGTCTCCAGCTCCGTTCTCAGGGGGAGAGAGAGAGAGACTTTTGGCTTCATGCAAGGAAAGCAGCAGAAGCAGCAGAAACCTTTCTTTCTCTCCCCCAAACTCCGCCAGAATGGCACAGCCCCTTGGAGCAGGAGGCCTTGCAGGGTCCCAAAGGCTCATCTCTGGTGGAGTTTGGGGGAGGGAAAGAAAGACCTTTGCTGCTTTCCTTGGGTGCAGCCAAAAGCAGAAGAAGAAAGAAGCGGAAAGAAACAGCCCGGTGGCCAAGTGAGGTGCATGGGGCAAGTTCCCCCCCCTTCCACATTACCTTGTGTTGTTCGCAATGCGAGCGATGCAAGCCTTGTGTTCTGTAAGCTGTCTGAAAGAACCAGCTAGAGACTCATAATTTAAATGGAGGTGACTACTGGAGCCCTGACACAGGCATTCCCAGGGTCATCTTCTGCCTGCTTTCAGAGTGAAACAACCCACATGGTCCTCCCCACTTATACATTCCCCAAAAGGTGAGAAAACCTCAGGGTGCTTAGGCACCAGGATAAAGGTTATAAAACAACAGTTGTCAGAAGTAGGAATAAAGAAATATACTCCCCTCCCGCTTTCCCTAGTTGAATGGCAGTATCATTTTAGGGATCTGACACAACCATGAACTGTACGATTGACAATCTCCATTGGCATTTAACACACAGCAGATGTCAATTCTGCAAAGGAGCTGAAGAAACCGTGAACCACCTCGCTAGCTGCTGCAGATCCAGACTGACTACAAGCATGACAAAGTGGCAACCGTGGTGCATTGGAAGATCTGCAAGAGCAAAAACGGGCAGGATCTAGAAAAGAGACAAAGTCATAGGAAAGGAAGAAGCGAAAGTGCTCTGAGACTTTTTAGAATTCAGCCAGACAAACTGTCAGACCTGCCCCAATCCGATCCGTTGGGAAAGAAAAGCCTTCAACTCCATTTGGTTAAAGCAAAGGGTTCTTTTACTAAGGATGTTGGCTGCAGCAAAGTCAAGCCAGCTCTGAAATCTCCCGCGCTCGCTAGATACAAAAATAAGGTGTAAGTTTGCCCCCAGCCATTCCCTTCCCCCTTGTTACGAATATAAGTCACCTAACAGGTATTTGGGTTAGAAATACATAAACCAGGATAAACATTTTAGTATTATGTCTTTAAGAGATTGCAAAAACTGCAATTGGGTGTGGTTTTTCAAACAGCCATAAGATGGAGCCAGAAACTTGTCTTAGTCTCTCAGAAGAGTGTGAGTCAGTCTCTGTTTCCTTCTGTTGGAAAGTATTGGCGTTGCTCCATTTCTTCTACTGGATTTAATGTAAGTCTGATACTGAACTGTTTTTGATACTGGAATTTGATATTTGGATTATCCCTGGATTGAAAACTGACTGATTTTACCTGTGAATGACTTTGGATTGCTTATTTTGGACTTTGCTTAACGTTTCTGGAAGTAAAAAACCTACATTTACTGTACAGTGTATCTGTGTGCTGTGTGTGTATTATTCAAACACTCCTCTCAAATACGTCTCCCTGTATGCGCTCATTCTCCTAATGGGGAATTACCTCAACACCCCTCACACACACAACCCGCCGTTACCAGTCCGTTTCCAGCCAAGCGAGACCTCGGCAAGATGTTTTGAGAACTCTGAGGTGTTTTTGGGGGGGCGGGTGTAATCCGCATATTTCTCAGGGTGCCTGGCCATGGGATGCTGGTATAAACAGGATCTCCAGTCAGGGGTGGGCTTCAAAAATTTTAACAATGGGTTCCCTTCCCGGTCACGGGGTAGTCGGCCTCCTAGACCACAGCAGGGGAGGGGAACGTTTTTGTCGTCCCCGGGCTCCTTAGACTTTTCTCGAGCCTCCGGGAGTGTGAAAACGGCCTCCCCAGGCTCCGGAGGCTCTTTGGAAGCTGAAAAAGGGCCCATTTCCGGCCTTCCTGAACTTCTGGGAGGGCTGTTTTTCACCCTCCCTGGGCCTCCGCGCCCTGCACTTATGTGCCCCCCCCCCATGTGGGGACTCCTGGGAAAGGGTGGGCGGGGTGAGCAGGGCCAGCCAGGAGTGGGATTTGGAGGTTCTCCAAACTGCACAGAATCTTAGCTAGAGGATCTCCCGAACCCCTGCGAACCCCACAGAAACCCACCCCTGGATCTGGTCCTTCTCACCTGTCATTTCCCGCCTCCTGATTTCCTATCACATACGCACAAAGCTTTGTTGCCCTTTCATCCTTTCCCCTTCTTCCCCCTTCCCCCCTCCCTCCCCCCCCCCCCACTTCTTTTTTTTTAATAAATAAATTTTATTAATTTTACAATTAAAACCAACCAACAACACATACAGAAATGAAAGAAAAGAAAAGAAAGAAAGAGAAGAAAATAGAAAGAAAAGATAGAAAGCAATTAAAAACCTTCTCATCTTCAACAGTTTGTAAGATCTCTCTTTTCTCTCCATAACTCTTAATTTATGCCATATACACACACCTAATCTTTACATATATCTCTATATCACTGCTATAGGTTTATCCTATCCTCTTTTGCCTTCTAATGCAAAATCTATCTTTGGTCAATCCATTTGTACCAGCAGTTCCAGCTATTGTAGTATATTGAAGTGTCTTTGTTTTTTAGTGCCAAAGTTAGTTCTTCCATTTCTGCACAACTTGAGATTTTTTGAATGATCGTTTCCTCTGATGGAACCTGAGGCTGCTTCCAACATTGGGCGAAGGCTAATCTGGCCGCTGTTAAAATGTGTATTGTCTTCATTTTATGGCAGGATGCCTGAGAGGCCCCCAAGCCGAGCACCTGCCACATAAAAGCCCAGATTTACCAACTGTCGATAAGAAAGACAAAAAATGTCTGGATAGTGGATGTGGCAGAAGCAGAATAGGAGAAAAGGAACTGGAGAAAAATCACAAAATGTAAAAGTGGAATTCTGATAAGGTAAAGCTTTCCCTCGTTCCCTTGTGTCCAATTCTACGGGACAGTGTTTATGTCCGTTTCTTAGCCAAGAGAGCCAGAATTCTCCGAAGACATTTCCATAGTCATGTGGCCAGTGGGACTATATGTAAAGCCACATGGTACGCCGTTACCTTCTCACCAAAATGGTACCTATTTATCTGCTCTCATTTTGCAGGAGCTGGAGCAAGTAACAGGAGCTCATGCCATAACGCAGGACTCGGATCTCAAACCCTGACAAGCTCAGAGTCTTCAACCACTCAGCCATTGCACCCCATCTTATTCGTAAGTAAAAAGTACCTTTCTACCTCGGATCCTATTTGGCAAAGGACACACCAAGCTAAGAACCTTGCCGTGATTTACGGTTAACAACTCCATCACTAAGAATACTCACAGTGAGCTGCAGGCTATCTCCTGTGAAGCCGGAAGTCTCTATGGAAAAGTGGGCTTTTCCCTCATCATCCGTCGTGAAGTAGGAACTGTTCTGTACTCCTGATATTCGAAGCTTAATGGTCTTGTTGGATATTGGATTTCTTCTGCCATCCTCAAGCTTAAGCTAAAGTTACAAAGCAAACACAGGCTTAGGAACGGATCCAATTGCTGTGCTAGATTGAAGTCTAGCGTACTTCAATCAGGGTACCCTTCACACAGGGTAGCTGTGTGAACAGGAGTTGGGTCAGAGGGAAAGAGGAACCACTCATCTAAGTCCCAACGAGCCTTTTTTTTTTTCCTCAAGGGTCAATTGGACTTTCTTGTTTTACTTCGAAGACGTTTCACTTCTCATCCAAGAAGCTTCTTCAGTTCTGACTGGATGGTGGGGAATGGAAGGATTTATATTCCTCGCAGACAGCTGGTCATAAATCCTTCCATTCACCCCCCTCATCCATTCAGAGCTGAAGAAGCTTTTGGGATGAGAAGAAAAACAAGGAAAGTCCAGTTGCCTCTTGAAAAAGGACCTTCAGGAGCAATATCTCTAAGCAGAAGTAGGATTCAAAAATCCCACCAACCTCTAAAAAATACTGGACTAAAATCCACACGTGGTTGGAAAAAATGACAAAAAAGCATATAGACTTGAAACCAGAGATATTTTTATTGGGAATTTTACCTGAAACATATAGTAAAGATTTGAAATATCTGATTGTAAATGTATTAACAGCGGCTAGGATTGTATTTGCTAAAAACTGGAAAAATGAGAAAATACCATTGCAGGAGGAAATCATTAAGAAAATATTGGAATGTGCTGAAATGAGTAGATTGACATTTGAAATCAGAGAGCAAGAGGATAAACAATTTTATAAAATTTGGGACCTTTTCTATCAATGGTTAGATAATAAAATACAGTAATGAAACATGTAGATTTTTAGAAAATAATAAATATATAAAGATGTACTTCTTTTTTATTATAGCTACAAAATGTTTTTAGGATAGATTTGGGATGATAATATGAACTGTTATAAAATAAATTAAGTAAATTATGGTTATCTCGTAAAATATGAATGAATAAAACTATAGTCAAACGATTGATTAATAATCATACTAGGGTATTTAATCTTTGATTGATAATATGAGCTTTTATGTAATGTAACTGTAATTGAAGACTACGAAATGGAGGCACAAAATAATTGGTAAACCAACCGGCACACTGTTTGTACACTTATGGAAGAGATTTTTATGTTTTTATGTTTTGTTTATGTTTGTTTTTAAAAACCAATAAAATTTACAAAAAAATAAATAAATCCCAGCAACCAGTTCGCTACCCAGTTGCTGGGTGGGCGTGGCCATGGTGAGGCTGGCCTACCGGAACTTCCAGGACGGCCGTTTTTCACCTTCCCGAGGGTCTGGAAGCTTCCCTCGGGTCTCTGGGAGGGCGAAAATGGCCTCCCTGGACTCTGGAGGCCTTCCGGAAGGCAGAAATAGGCCCGTTTCCAGACTTCCGGTACTTCCGGAAGGCCCGTTTTCCCCCCTCCCAGAGACTCCGCGCGGACTGAAATGAGTCGCGTGCAGTGGGGAGGGGTGGGCGGAGCCAGCCGGTTGGTTCAAATACCATTTCGTCAAACCAGATGCAAATTTAACATCCAGTTCACCCAAACCGGTCTGAACCGGTCGAATCCCACCCGTCTCTGAGACTTAAGAGTGGGTTGCATCCAAAGAATAGGAAGGGCTTCTTGGACAGTCCTACTCAACCACTGATTCAATACATGGTTCAAATAAAATATTTAACCAGGGTGGTCATCAACCAGTTTGCCTTACCTCCCCAGAGAGAGGAAGTCCAGGTTTGTAGTAATTGTCCACATTTTCAAAGGAAACGGCGCTGATCACCGAAGTTATCTGCGTGGTACCCGAGCCTGTTAGCACAACCTCTGCCGAAAAGGAACCAACGACACATGTAAAGCTTAGGAACAACACAATAGCACCCTTTGCTGATTGAAATGAATGTGAAGATGTTTAAAAATGAGGTCAGTATCAGTAACCAGGAATTAAATAGTCAATTTTTCCCTTTTACTTTTTTGAAATTAGAAATAAAATTAAGGGGGGGGGAAGATTCATAGTTTTCTTGTTAACAATTGTATCATTCAATTGAACCCTTTCACATCCAGTAGACACTGTCTTAGAAATGTTTGTTTAGTAACCATTCAACGTTACAATGGGACAGAAAAAACGTGACTTCAAAGGATAATTAGAACAACAACAAAAAACAATTGCTACCAACCTGCCTTCAATTGACGACCTGTATATAGTAATAGTAGTGCAGACTTAGTAAATAGTTGGACAGTGTTGAGGGAATTATTTGTTTAGCAGAGTGATGGCGTTTGGGAAAAAAACTGTCCTTGTGTCTAGTTGTTTTGGTGTGCAGTGCTCTATAGCGTCCTTTTGAGGGAAGGAGTTGAAACAGTTTATGTCTGGGATGTGAGGGGTCTGTAAATATTTTTCACGGCCCTCTTTTTGATTCATGCAGGTCCTCAATGGAAGGCAGGTTGGTAGTATTTTTTTTTGTTTTTCTATTCTATTCCCATTCCCATTGTCTATTCTGTTCTATTCTATTCTATTCTATTCTGTTCTGTTCTGTTCTGTTCTGTTCCATCCATTCCATCTCATCCCATCCCTTTCTACTCTACTCTACTCTACTCTACTCCACTCCACTCCACTCCACTCCACTCCACCCCTTTCTATTCTATTCTATTCTATTCTATTCTATTCTATTCTATTCTATTCTATTCTATGC
>NW_020717058.1:0-16677 GCF_900518725.1 Notechis scutatus | reverse complement strand
ATAGAATAGAATAGAATAGAATAGAATAGAATAGAATAGAATAATGGAACAGAATGGAATGGAACGGAACAGGACAGAACAATGGAATGGAATAGAATAAGAATAGAAATAATAGAATAGAAATAGAATAGAAAATAATAATAGAATAGGACAGAAAATAAGAATAGAATAAAATGGAATAAAGGAATGGAATGGAATAGAATAAGAATAGAATAAGAATAGAAATAATAGAATAGAATAACAGAGTTGGAAGGGACCTCGGAGGTCTTCTAGTCCAACCCCCTGCTTAGTCAGGAAGCCCTACCCCACTTCAGACCAGTGGTTATCCAATCTCTTCTTAAAAGCTTCCAGAGTTGGAGCATTCCCACCTCCTGGAGGCAAGGTGTTCCACTGATTCACCGTTCTCACTGTGGCGAAATTCCTCCTTTTCTTCAGAAGGGACTTGCCCTCCTCATCTGTTCCTTCTTCCAGAGAGAACAAGAGAGGGACTGGCCCAAGTTCAAACCAGCTTGGCAGGATTCGCCATTTGCATTCCCCGATTGCCAGCCTGTTGCCTTTAGCCAACACCCCAACCCGGCTGATGCCTTTTATGCATTTATTTGCAGATAGTCCTCAACCTGCAACCGTTCGTTTGGTGGTTACAAAAAAAAAAAAAAGCACTGGAAAAAAAGGGGGCTTATGACCCTTTCCCCCCCACCACCATACTTAACGACCGTTGCGGCATTCCCCCGTGGCCACGTGATCAAAATTCAGAGGGTGGGCAACTGGTTTCATATTTACGACGACGGTTGCAGTGTCCCGGGGGGGGTCATGTGATCCCATTTTGTGACCTTCTGACAAGCAAAGTCAATGGGGAAGCCAGATTCACTCAACAGCCAAGTTACTAACTTATCAGAATATGGTAGAATAATAACAGAGTTGGAAGGGACCTTGGAGGTCATCTAGTCAAGTGGTCGCCAACTGGTGGTCTGGGACCACTGGTGGTCCGCAAGAATATTTTGGTGGTCCGCAGAGAAATGTCACTCAAAAGCAATTAATCCAGGCTGCGCGGGAACACAAGGCCGCGCCGCCCACATGGCCCGCAGGAACACAAGGTTTGCGTCGCTTGCATTACGAACAATATGAGGTAGTGAGGGGACGGGGGAAAGGGCGGAGGGGGGGAACTTGCCCCACTCACCCCACGCTTGTCACTTGGCCACCGGGCTGCTTCTTTCCACTTCTTTCTTCTTCTGCTTTTGGCTGCACGCAAGGAAAGCAGCAAAAGTCTTTCTTTCTCTCCCCCAAACTCCGCCAGAAATGAGTCTTTGGGACCCTGCAAGGCCTCCTGCTCCAAGAGGTTGTGCCGGGACGACAAATCTCACAAAGACTCATTTCTGGCAGAGTTTGGGGGAGAGAAAGAAAGACTTCTGCTGCTTCTGCTGCTTTCCTTGCATGAAGCCAAAGGTCTCTCTCTCTCTCTCTCCCCCTGAGAATGGAGCTGGAGACGGTATCCTGCAATCCCAAATAAAGAATGATCGATCGGTAGGAAAACGGGGTGGGGAATTTTCCTGTAGACTTTTTTGGGGGGGATTTTCCCAGGGTCTCTGGTCCGCGGGATTTAAAATGATGAGTTTGGTAGTCCCCGAGGTCCAAAAGGTTGCCGACCCCTGTTCTAGTCTATCCCACTGCCTAGAAACCCAACATCACTTCAGACAAATGGTTATCCAACATCTTTAAAAAAAAAAAAAAACTTCCAGTGTTGGTGCATTCACAACTTCTGGAGCAAGTTGTATCAACTGCAGGGATTCACTTAACAAATATGGGAAAGAAAGGTCGTAAAACAGGGCCAAACTCATTTAACCGATCTCTTCACGGAGCAGCCTAAATTTGAGGGGTTCGGTTGTCCGTCGTAAGGTCAAGGATTCCCCGCGTTCATCAGTTTTGCAACACTTAGGCTTAGCCACATCAAGTTTGGCTTCCATTGGTGGTCATAAATTGAGGACCACCTATGTCAGTCAGTTTTGCAAAATTCACTTAGGCACCTAAATGTTGGGCTCAGTGGAGGGGTAGGGGGTCATAAGTTGAGGATTACCTGTCTTCATTTTGCCAAACTCACTTAGCAACATAAATTTTGGCCTCCATTGAGGTTGTAAGATGAGGACTACCTGTATTAGTCAGCCTTGCCAAAAAAAAAAAAAGTCAGACTGGTATAGAGTTGGACAAAAAAGGCTCAAAACCACCCTTTTCCATCACTAGGTAGCCAGTTGCTACTTTTCTTAACCTAGCCTCCCTCACAGGGTTGTTGTGAGGACCAAATACGAAACAGGAGGGCGATGCGGGCTGCCTTGAGCTTCGGCAGGGAAGGCGGAGAAAAATAAAGAACAGATTAATCAGAGTTGGAAGAGACCTTGTAGGTCATCTAGTCCAACCCCTCCTACAGGAGACCGTATACCATTTCTGACAGATGGCAGTCCAATCTCTTCTTCAAGGTCTCAAGTGATGGTGGTTCCCACAACGTCTGAAGGCAAAGCTGTTGCATGGGTTGATTGTTCTCCCTGTCAGAAAGTTTCTCCTTATTTCCAGGTTAAATCTCTCCTTGTTCAGTTTCCCATCCGTTATTCCTTATCTAGCCTACGGGCACTTTAGACAATAGCTTGACCCCCCTTCCTCCTCTCTGTGGCAGCCCTTCAAGTATTGGACCATTGCTATCCTGTCTCCCCTGGTCCTTCTCTTCACTAGACCAGCCAAGCCCAGTTCCTGCAACCTGTATGTTTTAGTCTCCAGTCCCCTCATCATCCTGGTTGCTCTTCTCTGCACTTTTCCTAGAGTCTCAACATCTCTTTTTATAACGTGGATGCAGAAATACTGAAAAAGAAAACAGATTCAAGATCTTTTGGGGTGGGGTGGGGAAACGAAGAAGAAAACTACTTACGGTTTTGGGGGAGATTCTGAAGCCCCCCCAGGAAGGAGGAAAAGGCCCAGGAGAAAAAGGCAGGGCCCTACAAGTATCCGGCTCTTCCCCATAGCGTTGGGAGGTCAGCTGGGAGAGGCGTCAAAGCTGGTGGGACAGAGGAGACGGAATTGTGCTCTCCGCCTCACCTGCTCCGTCTTTCGCTAACCAGCCAGCCCTTTTATACTCGCTCCCTGCGAACCGGGAGGAAGCAAAGCCGCAGCCACACCCACACCCACATCCACACATTCCTCTCTGGCCGCAGTGGTTGTCGCTTTGGCTCGCTGTCTATTTGCACAGGTAAGATGCCTGCCTGGTTGTTTGTGTGTAAAGAGAGAGAGAGAGAGAGAGAGTAATGTTGTATTAGGCATCGATGTTGTATTACAACGATGTTGTATTACAACATCGTTGTAATGTTGTATTAGGCATCACGCCAAGGTCAGAAAATAGGGACGTGACTTGAGCAATACACCGGACGGAACTCTGTGTGCAAATAGAAGGTTTGCTAGTCTACTACTCCGTCTTTCCGGTCAATCCGTTTCTCAAGATCTGTATATCGTACAAGTAGGCCTCGATATGCAATCACAACTGAGGCCAACATTTCTGGCGCTGAGCAAGATGCTTGTGAGTTTTGAACCCACCCACCCCCCAAAAAGTGAGTTTTGCTTGTGAGTTTTGCACCCGTTTAAAAAAAAAGTGAATTTTGCTTGTGATTTTCATACCCATTAAAAAAAAATGGGGGAGTTTTGCTTGTGAGTTTTGCACCCATAAAAAAAAAAAGGGAGTTTTGCTTGTGAGTTATGCACCCATAAAAAAGGGAGTTTTACTTGTGAGTTTTGCACCCATAAAAAAAATATGGGAGTTTTGCTTGTGAGTTATGCACCCATAAAAAAATGTGTTTTGCACCCATAAAAAAATGTGAGTTTTGCTTGTGAGTTTTGCACCCACAAAAAAATGGGAGTTTTGCTTGTGAGTTTTGCACCCATAAAAAAATGGGAGTTTTGCTTGTGAGTTTTGCACCCATAAAAAAAATGGGAGTGTTGTTTGTGAGTTTTGCGCAAAGATGCTTGTGAGTTTGGCCTGCATAAGTGCACCAACGTGCCTACGGTCCCTGTCCTAATGTTCCTTTTTATTCATATCCGTTTCATGTATTCATCATCATGTTTATACTTATACGTGTTATCTAACACTTGCTTGACAATATAAATAAATAAATACATAAAAATAAAACATTTTATGACCGCTCTTGCCACAGCTATTAAATCAGGGGCTACCAACCTAGGTGCGCAAGACGATATATCCCAGGGCGTGCAAAAACATGGGTTTAGAAATTTTCAAATTGTATAGTGTCCATTGCGTAATTCTATGCAAATTCTATGCATGTGATTATTTGTTTTATTAAGGGGTGCGAGAATATATCACATAGAACGGGGCAGTGTATAGAAAAAGCGGGGAACCAGAGGTGGGTGTTCAGCAGGTTCTGACCAGTTCTGGAGAACCGGTAGCGGACATTTTGAGTGGTTCGGAGAACCGGCAAATCCCACCTCTGACTGGCCCCGCCCCCATCTATTCTCTGCCTCCTGAGTCCCAACTGACTGGCTGGGTTTTCTTTTGTTGCCCTGCACAGGAGAACAGAGCTGGAAAGCAGGTTAGTGGGGTGGGGAGGGAGTGGGGATTTTGTAGTATCCTTCCCCTGCCACGTTCACTAAGCCACGTCACACCCACCAAGCCATGCCCACAGAACCGGTAGTAAAAAAAAATTTGAATCGCACCAAGGTGGGGAACCTCTGTGTGAAATGAATCTCAGTGCAGTTGTTGAGTTAGTCACACGGTTGTTTAAGGGAATCTGGCTTCCTCTTTGCTTGTCCGAATCGCTTGCAAAAGGGGATCATGTGATCCCGGCACACCTTACCCGTCGTAAATAAGAGCCAGTTGCCAAGCGATTAAATCTTGATCCCATGAACATAGAGGATGCTGCAACGGTCATAACTGTTAAAACCGGTCCTAAGTCACTTCTTTCGGTGCTCTTGGAACTTCAAGTGGTCAGTAAATGAATGGTTATAAGTGGAGGACCACGGGTAGTCCTCGGCTGACAACAGGCCATTTAGTGACCGTTATAAAGTTAACAATGGCCCTGAAAAAAAAAAAGACTTTGTGTTTGTTTTTCACACTTAACAACCGTTTCAGCAATCCCCACGGTCATTGAGTTACGTTCAGATGCTTGACAACTTGACTCCTGTTTATGACAGTTGCAGTGTCAGTGGGGAAATCCAGATTCACTTAACAACCATGTTACCAATTAAAAACTGCGGCAGCAAGAAAAGTCGTAAAATGGGGCAAAACTCACTTAGCCAACGTTTCGACATACATTTTGGGCTCGATTGTGGACTCTCTGTACCTGTATGGCCCAGATAGGGCAACTAAAGCTAGGCCTCATAGTTGCCATCTATGAAAAGGATGCTGATAAACAGATAATCAGAGTTGGAAGGGACCTTGTAGGTCATCTAGTCCAACCCCCCCACCCAAGCAGGAGACCCTACACCATTTCTGACAGATGAGAGTCCAATCTCTTCTTGAAAGTCTCAAGTGATGGCGCTCCCACAACTTCCGAGGGCAACTTCTGTTCCATGGGTTGATTGTTCTCACTGTCAGAAAAGTTTCTCCTTATTTCCAGGTTAAATCTCTTCCTTGTTCAGTTTCCATCCATTATTCCTTGTCGGGCCTTCGGGTGCTTTAGAAAATAGCTTGACCCCCTTCCTCTCTGTGGCAGCCCCTCAAATATTGGAAGACCGCTATCCTGTCTCCCCTGGTCCTTCCTCTTCACTAGACTAGCCAGGCCCAGTTCCTGTAACGGTTCTTCATATGCTACCCCATCCAATAATAATCAGAATTCTGTAATTTTCTCTGAAAGACAAAAAAAAAAAAAAAATGTAGCTTTTGCACATTTGTGATACGATGACCATATTTCTTTTTTCTTTTTAGATTGTTTTTAATCCCATTATTATTTTTATAAATAACTCAAGGCAGCGAACGTACCTCATATTAACTGAAGATAATATTTGTAGTTCCGGATTCAACTGTAATGTTCTTGTTGCTTTCCAAGTTTGATGGTTTTCTTGCAGATGTTTAATTACCTAATACCCCCTTCCTTCCTCCTCGTATTTTCCCCAGAACAACAACCCTGTGAGGAAGGTTGGGCTGAGAAAGAGAGAGAGAGAGAGAGAGAGACAGAGAGAGAGAGAGAGACAGAGAGAGAGAGAGAGTGACTGACCCCAAAACACCCAGCAGGCCTAAGGCAGGACTAGAATCCACTGCCTCCCGGTGTTTGAAGTTAAAACCCTCTCCACTCCTAGGAAAATGGATATACAAAAAAGAATATTTCCCCTAAAAGAGAAGTAGAAACTCAGAGAGGCAGAAACTCAGCCCCCTCCCACCTTTGTCAATGGGCCATTAAGGCTTGAGCCAGTCTACATAACAAAGATCAACTCCAGGTAGAGCCATAATAGGAATTGCCCAAAGCCCTTTTCATTACATCATCATCCAGCAAGGCCCAACCAAGCCTCAGGACAGCCTACAGAGTTGCCCCTGCATGGCCCCGTGGGAGTCTGACAACCAATCAGAATACAAGCTCAAATTCAAATCCCAACAGAGGGCATAAAACCCAGGGACTCCCAGCATCTTGGCCCTTTTCCTTCTTTTCCTTCACCCAACATCTTGAAGTATGTGATCGTCCTTTTCCTTTTGGAGCTCCAAGCCATGTGGTCCCGTCCACCATTAAACCATCTTTCCAAACAGCCTCCGTGTTTCCAGTGTCTTTTTCCCCACTTGGAACTGAACCCAAAAGGATATTTTCTTCCAACACCTGGTTTTCAGCCTGGTTACTGTCAGCCTTCAAGATCTTCTACTATTGCTTTGCATCTTTCGGCTGCCATAAGTAACGGGGGGGAGGAGGGGGTAAAGTCGGGGAAGCGAGATGGAGGTGTTACATTCTAGTGTTGTATAAAATGAGGAGTGGGGGGGAGTATAAATTCCTGCTTAGGTTTCTATTTCTCGCTTAGCTTTCTTTTCTCTGCGCAGCTGCAAACCTTTATCAAAATATGCCAAGGTCAACGGACAGAGGCCTCATCACCACCTGAAGATGTCCACATGATCATATTCACAACTTTTAATTGGAAGAATCATTTGAACTATTGGGGGTGGGAACATTTCCATCACTTTGTATATGTGATTTGCGCGCCTAATTTCTCAGATTCAGAATTCTATTGTTGCTACCACTTCATTTTCAGTAAAAGATATCTTTTCTCTAATTTAAGGGGTCTAAGTATTTCTTTCTTGAATTTTGAATGGAGCACTACCTGACAGTTACTTAATCCAGGGTTTCTCAGCCCTGACAACTTTAAAATGTTTGTACTTCAACTCCCAGAATTCCCTAGCCCAAGGGTCTTCAAACTTGGCAAGTTTAAGACTTGTGGACTTCAACTCCCAGAATTCCTCAGCTAACATGACTGGAAGAGGAATTCTGGGAGTTGAAGTCCACAAGTCTTAAAGCTGTCAAGTTTGAAGACCCCTGCCCTAGCCGATCAATGCCGGCTGGAAAATTCTGGACTTTGAAGTCTTGCACACCTGTAAGTTGCCAAGATTGAAAACCCCCGCCTAGATACAACAAGCTCCTTTTCTTTTTGTTGGAATAAAGGAGAAACCTGAAAAACAGGCAAATGACCTGACAGAGGGTCATAAGGTAATTGCTTTTGGCGTTACTTTTGCATTTACCAAGGAATATTCAAGAGCAAAACCAAGAAAAACCTCACCAAAATTCATATTCTAGTAAAAGCATCTAAACGGTATCTATAAAGTTTTTTTTTTTAAATTCAGTTGCCATATTTTTCACATGTAAGTGAAAGATTGTGCATTAAGTGGCACCATTTATATGGTAAAAGTTAAATGACCAAAATAAAGGATAATAGTGAGTTTTTGAAAAATAAGGAAATCTAACTTTTATAATAAAGGGTATAAGATCCCTGGAGTTTATATGTTTTTTCTGATTATTTTCTATTTCTCTTTAGGAGGGATTTAATTGAAAGCTCAGTGAAAAGCATAGGTAGTCTTTGTGGTATCAATGGCTTGCAGTAATTTTCTAATTTCTGACCAGTGTAATGTTTATGTGCATTCTAATTTTTATTATATAAAAACAAATATATTATCTGATATATATTTATAGATAGACTATCAATAATAGACTATTTATAATCTTTTTGCAGTTATTGTGATAAACTGTAGATCAATAATTAAATAAGGAGACAGATGCACGCTATTTCCTTTTTGGCATTTTTTATTGTTTTACCAATGTATAAAATACAAAGAAAAATAATAAGACAGTATTATAACAGAGTTGGAAGGAACCTATCCCTTGCTCTGACTTGAACCCGAAGTAAAGTTTTCTGAAACCTCGTGCGGATGTCGAAGAGTTCAGGACCTATTGTTCCTTTGATAAAATGACGAAATCTATTTGCTGGATTAGTGTATCTCTGTTGGTGTGAAAGCAGAACCAGAGCAGTTCCAGAACTCAACTGACTATATCCCCCCCCCCCACTATACCTGACAAAAAATAGGCACAATCCTCCTTTGCCCACACACACACACACACACTCACTTCTGCTGCCACTGCCAGCTACTCCTGGAACACAGAATACTTTATAGAATAGAATACTGGCCAAGTGTGATTGGACACACAAGGAATTCGTCTTGGTGTAAATACTCTCAGTATACATAAAGAAAAACATCAATTTGGCCTGGTCAGCTCTGGTCAGAGTCCAATTCTCCAGGGCTTTAGAGGTCAACATTAGTCAAGGGTTTGAATCAGAAATGGAGATGACAGTTTAAACAGAAAATCAGAGTTGGAAGGGATCTTGTAGGTCATCTAGTCCAAACCCCCAACCAAGCAGGAGACCCTACACCAGGGGTCGCCAACCTTTTGGACCGCAGGGACCACCAAACTCATAATTTTAAATCCCGCGGACCAGAGACCCTGGGAAAACCCCCAAAAAAGTCTGCAGGAAAATTCTCCACTCCATTTTCCTACCGATCGATTATTCTTTATTTGGGATCACAGGAAACCGTCTCCAGCTCTGTTCTCAGGGAGAGAGAGAGACAGACAGACAGACAGAGAGGGAGAGAGAGAGAGAGAGACTTTTGGCTTCCTGCAAGGAAAGCAGCAGAAGTCTTCCTTTCTGTCCCCCAAACTCGGCCAGAAATGAGCCGGCGCAGCCTCTTGGAGCAAGATGCCTTGAAGCGTCCTAAAGACTCATTTCTGGCCTAGTTTGGGGGAGAGAAAGAAAGACTTTTGCTGCTTTCCTTGCGTGCAGCCAAAAGCAGAAGAAGAAAGAAGTGGAAAGAAGCAGCCCGGTGGCCAAGTGACAAGCGTGGGGTGAGTGGGGCAAGCTCCCCCCATCTGCCCTTTCCCCCTTCCCCTCACTACCTCGTGTTGTTCGCAAAGCAAGCAACGCAAGCCTTGTGTTCCCATGGGCCATGTGGCGCCGCTTTGTGTTCCCATGAAGCCTGGATTAATTGCTTTGGGGGGGTGCTTTGGGGGTGCCTGTCCAATCTCTTCTTGAAGGTCTCAAGTGATGAAGCTCCCACAACTTCCGAGGGCAACTTCTGTTCCATTGGTTGATTGTTCTCACTGTCAGAAAGTTTCTCCTTATTTCCAGGTTGAATCTCTCCTTGTTCAGTTCCATCCAATGTTCCTTGTCTGTCCTATAGGCGCTTTAGAAAATAGCTTGACACCCACCCACCCCGCTCCTCTCAGTGACAACCCCTCAAATATTGCAAGACTGCTATCAGGTAACGTAAGAGGAGCTTGATGTTTAAGTTAAAGGAGTTGTCACAATACCTCACTAGCAAAATATTATTAAAGTAATGTGCAACCTCTTAGAGAAACGTCTGTGGAGATTTTCAGTCATCCACGTCATGGTTGTTGCAAAGGTGTTTTGTTTTTTCAGGAGGCAAGTGGACTTTCTTGTTTTTTCTTTGAAGACATTTGTTTCTCATCCAAGAAGCTTCTTCAACTCTGACTGGATGGTGGGGAATGTAAGGACTTACACTCCTTCCAGACAGCTGGTCGTTTGCACTCCTTTTTAAGAGTCGTTGAGGCCACTTGGAGGTTTGTCTGTATCTTCAGGGTTACCAGAGTCATGCAAATGGGTGTGGAGCCTTCTTGGCTGCAGGGTGTTTTCTGCCCTGTGTCTCTTTCTTGTTGAAGATGGGCGTGGGCTGTTGGGGATGAGTCTGTGTTGACTGCATCTCAAATTGAAATGCAAATGGTTCCTGTAATCTGCAATTTTTTCCGGAAGGTCCATCAGAACTGAAGAGGTTTTGTCATGCCCGTGGTGGAGACTGACTCTGAGGGAGAGGAGGAACAGCCGACAGAGAATGGAAGTGTGGCTCCGGAGGTTGTGGAGGAGGCTGGGGAAGGGCAGAGGCTGGCTGGGCAGTCAGAGGAGGACCCAGGCCCATCCCCTATCCATCCTAGGACACACAGGGAGGAGAGGATAAGGGAGAGATGTGGTCTACTGGGGAGGAGAGGGCCTTGATCCTCTTCATGGGCTGCAGCTGTGACAATTGAATAAGAGGACGGACATGCGTATGGGCGAGTGCTGGAAACAAAGTGTGGAAATATCTCTAGTTTATGGTTCCTCTCTGAGTTTGGCGTCCTTCCCAGTGTGTGTTCTGTTATCTGTGGACGTCCTCCAGCCCTTATCTTGCCTGGTTTGTGTTGTTTTTTCCCCTCCTTCTTGTAACTGCTTGTGTGGAACTTTTTTGTCTCCAGTCAAGGATATTTGGAGCTTGGAAGCAAAGTGAAGGAGTAAAAGGGGCTTCACCAGCTTTTTGTGACTGTGTTTATTTGGTATCCCACCCTGGGTCATCACAGGCTTCTTGGATGAGATGCGAAATGCCTTCAAAGAAAAAATGAGGAAGTCCAGTTGCCTCGTGGAAAAAAAAGAAAACTACCTTTGGGACATTTTCACCCTCCCATAGGCCCTCTAACCCTAACTCCCCCCCCCCATGGCCGTGGTGCAGGAGGCCGACTAGGCCACGCCCACCATCGCCATGGCCACCCAGAAACTGGGTAGAGAACCCTTTGATAATTTTTTTTAAAATACACTTTATTGATTTTACAATTAAAATAGACCAACAACACATACATATATGTAAGAGAGAAAAAGAAAATAAGAGAAAAAAAAAGAATAGAAAGAAAAAGATAGAAAACAATTAAAAACATTTTCATCTTCAACAATTTGTGAGACCTCCTTTTTATCCTTATTTTATGCCATATACACAATTAATCCTTACATATATCTGTATATCACTACTACGATTCTATCATATCTTCTTTTGCCTTTTAGTGTGAAATCTATCTTTGGTCTATCCATTTGTACCAGCAGTTCCAGCTGTCGTAATATATTGAAGTGTCTTTATCTTTTAATGCCAAGGTTAATTTGTCCATTTCTGCACAACTTGAAATTTTTTGAATAATCATCTCCTCTGATGGAACATGAGGCTGTTTCCAACACTGTGCAAAAGCCAATCTGACCGCTGTCAAAATATGTATTATTATATGTTTCACTTTTTTGGGTAGTTGTTTATCAAAGATCCCTAATAGAAAGGACTCTGGTTTAAATTCGATCTGTTCTCTTGTCATTTCCTCCAGCCAATTTCTAAGTTTCTGCCAATATTTTTGAGCTTCTGTACAAGACCACCACATATGGAAGAAAGTTCCCTCTTTTTTTTTTTTTTTGCATTTCCCCTTTGCTAAAATTTTTGAAGGCCACCCCTGGCTGATAGTCAGCTCATACAGCAAAGCAATGCCTGAGAACTTGTTCAGCATCAATTGTAGATCACTGACCTCACGCGTCAGTCACGGTCATCCACAACAAAGGTTTCTTGAATGACTTCATGGAGGCATACATAAGGCATGCACTTGATGCATTCTAGTGGCAAAGGTTGAAGAACAAGCTGTCTAACCAGTATCTCTGATGGAACACTCCCTGTTTCAGACCCTGGATAGCATGTAAGAACATGCCAGTGAAGAACAGTGTCTATGGAGATTCTCAGTCATCAAGGTCATAGTTGTCCCAAAGATGTTTTTTCAAGAGGCAACTGGATTTTCTGTTTTTTCCTTGAAGACGTTTCGCTTCTCATTCGGAGCTGAAGAATGGATGAGATTGAGAAGAGAGTGATTGAGAGTGAGAAAAAGATTGAAAGCTCAGTATTTATTTACTTAGTTACTTACTTTATTTATTTATTTTTATTTATTTGATTTGTCAATAGCTTACAAGATAATAGGTATAAGGATAAACATAGTTATGAATACAAGAAATGGGTACATATAAGATAAATAAAAGAAAGAATAGGACAGGGACAGTAGGCACTTTGGTGCACTTATGCACGCCCCCTACAGACCTCTTAGGAAAGGGGTGAGGTCAATAGTAGAAAGTCTAAGGTTAAAGTTTTGGGGGTTTGGGGAAGAAACCACAGAGTCAGGTACAGTATTCCAGACATTGACCACTCTGTTGCTGAAGTCGTATTTCCTGCAATCAAGTTTGGTGCAGTTAACCTTGAGTTTGTCTCTATTGTGTGCTCTTGTGTTGTTATGGTTGAAGCTGAAGTATTCATTGACAGGTAAGTCATTGCAATGTATGATTTTATATACCATACTTGGATCAGACCAAAGACGGCGTAATTCAAGGTTTTCTAGGTCTAGAATTTCAAGTCTGGTGGCATAAGTTATTCTGCAACGAGTAGAGGAGTGGAGAACTCTTCTTGTGAAATATTTCTGGACTTTCTCAACTGTGTTAATATCAGATACGTAATGTGGGTTCCAGACTGTGAGAAGGATCTTGGAGTCCTAGCAGACAATCATTTAAATATGAGCCAGCAGTGTGCAGCAGCTGCCAAAAAAGCCATGTGACGTGTTAATACCACTTTATAATGTCTTTGTAAGGCCACACTTGGAATACTGCTTTGGTCGCCACGATGTAAAAAAGATGTTGAGACCCTAGAAAGAGTGCAGAGAAAAGCAACAAAGATGATTAGGGGACTGAAGGCTAAAACATATGAAGAACGGCTGCAGGAACTGGGTATGTCTAGTCTAATGAAAAGAAGGACCAGGGGAGACATGATAGCAGTTTTCCAATATCTCAGAGGCTGCCGCAAAGAAGAGGGAGCCAAGCTATTCTCCAAAGCACCTGAGGGCAGGATTAAGAAGCAATGGGTGGAAACTAATCAAGGAAAGAAGCAACTTAGAACCAAGGAGACATTTCCTGACAGTCATAACAATTAATCAATGGAACAACTTGCCACCAGAAATTGTGAATGCTCCAACACTGGAAGTGTTTAAGAAGAGACTGGATATCCATTTGTCTGAAGTGGTGTAGGGTTTCCTGCCTAGCAGGGGGTTGGACTAGAAGACCTCCAAGGTCCCTTCCAACTCTGTTATTCTATCCTAGACCAGTTGCCTCTTGAAAAAGCTCTTTTGGAACCATCAGCCAAGTAAGACAAGCAAACGAGAGTCTCCCTCCTCAAGGGCCTACCAAGCCCTGTTGGAGGTGTGGAAGAAGAACTGAGAAACACATACGCCACTGATTTGTATAGTTTGTTTGCTTTGGGATGAATTTTTACCTCATTCTTAAGTGTCTCATAATGGACTTTTTTCTCTTATTGACCCAGGACTTAACATGATTCCCCTCCAGGCCTCCTCCTTTATCCTTAAGCAATATTAACAAATAATTATTCTGGGTAATGCAACTGGGCGGAAGGGCTTTGCAGAAAGACACTTAGCAAATCTGGCTGCACTTAGTGCATAAAGGTCAGGAACGTGCTTCCTCCCCAGGTGGCATCCAACTTTGAAGTTTCCATAGAACGCGATCTGGATTCCCAGAATTTAGCTCCAAAGAAGCTTCTTGGATGAGAAGCGAAACGTCTTCAAAGGGAAAAAAAAAAAACACGAAAGTCTAATTGCCTCTCGAAGAAAGCACTTTGGGCACTACGTTTTACGGCTTTTCTTGCCACCGTTGTTAAGCGAATCTGGCTTCCCCATTGAATTTTGCTTGTCAGAAGGTTATAAAAAGGTTTGACATGACCCAGGAACACTGTAACCAGCATAAATGTGAGTCAGTTGTCAAGCATCCGAATGCAGCATCCCTCACGGGACTGTGGGGATGCTTGCAATGGTCATAAGCCTGAAAAATGGTCATTGGTCCCTTTTTTCGGTTGTAAATTTGAACGGTCCCTAAGTGAACTGTTGTAAGTTGAGGACTACCTGTATTTCGAGAGTTTTTCAGAACTTTGAGCTTTTGTACTCTCAGCTATGGAAAAATAAACTGTGGGGAACTCCCTGAAGAATGAAATATTTTGGGGAATATTAAAAGAGGCAGTATATTGTATTCCCCCAAAGAAGAAATGGAGAATAATAATCAGATAATCAGAGTTGGAAGGGACCTTGTAGGTCATCTAGTCCAAGCCCCCGCCCAAGCGGGAGACCCTACACCATTTCTGACAAATGGCAGTCCAATCTCTTCTTGAAGGTCTCAAGTGATGGCGCTCCCACAACTTCCGAGGGCAACTTCTGTTCCATGGGTTGATTGTTCTCACTGTCAGAAAGTTTCTCCTTATTTCCAGGTTGAATTTCCAGGTTGAATCTCTCCTTGATCAGTTTCCATCCATTATTCCTTGTCTGGCTTTCGGGTGCTTTGGAAAATAGCTTGACCCCTTCCTCTCTGTGGCATTTCCTGCATAGTAGAACCGCTTCCAGCAGAAAGAGATAAAGCTTTTGGGCCCATTAAGAAATCTGGGCCAATCTATTCAGAAACAAAACATTGTCGGCTCCAGGGTGATGGGATTAAGAAGGACAAGACATAACTTTTTAAGACATAATAGGCTCAACCCAGATGCCATGAAAGCCAACACAGTTCTAGGCAGTGTTACAGTACCTCAGGGGCTTCCACAAAGAAGAGGAAGTCAAACTATTCCTCAGGGCAGGAGAAGAAGCAATGGATTAAGAACATGACCTTTTAAGACATAATAGGATCAACCCAGCTGCTAAAAAAAGCCAACGGCGGCGTAAACATAGAATCAAGATCATGTGACGTGTGTTAACTATTGACCTCACCCCTTTCCTAAGAGGCCTGTAGGGGGGCGTGCATAAGCGCACCAACGTGCCTCCCGTCCCTGTCCTATTGTTTCTTTTTTTATTTTTCTTATATGTATCCATTTCATGTATCCATAACTATGTTTATACTTATACCTGTTATCTTATAATCACTTGACAAATAAAATGAAATAAATAAGTAAGTAAGTAAGTAAATTAAAAATTGCTGGGATTAAAAAAAATCACTGCCCGGGCCGACTGGAACTTCCTGTTTCCGGCTTCCAATGGGCCTCCGGAGCCCGGGGGAGGCTGTTTTCACGCTCCCAAGGGCCTCTGGGAGGGCGAAAACAGCCTCCCCCGGCCTCTGGAGGCCCACCGGAAGCCGGAAACGGGCCCGTTTTGCCACTTCCGGTTTTTCCGGGAAGGCCGTTGTTCACCCTCCCAAGGGTCCAGAGGCTTCTCCTGAGCCTCTGGGAAGATGAAAACGGCCTCCCCTGGGCTCTGGAGACCCTCCAGAAGCCGGAAACAGGCCTGTTTCCGGACTTCCAGAAGGCCCGGTTTTCCCCCTCCCAGGGCCTCCGAGTGGACCCTGCACTTACCTCCATCAAAAATGGGCCACGTGGAGAGTCCTAGGAGGGGAGGGAGGGGCAGGGCCAGCCAGTCGGTTGAAATACCAGTTTGGCGAACCAGCTGTAACTTTAACCTCCGGTTCGCCTGAACCGGTCCAAACCGGTAGAATCCCACCCCTGGTGGAAACTAATCAAGGAGAGAACCAACCTGGAACTAAGGAGAAATTTCCTGAGAGTTAGAACAATTAATCAGTGGGATGAATTGCCTCTCGAAGTTGTGGATGCTCCAACACTGAAAGTTTTTGAGAAGAGACTGGACAACCATTTAATGTCTGAAATGTTAAGAGGGTCCCTTCCTGAGCAGGAGTAGAAGACTCCCTTCCAACTCTGTTATTCTAGTCTAGTCTAACGCAGTCCATTCCAGCTTAGTTTATTCCAATAAGTGACCACAAAATAGTGAACTTTTCTCCCCAGCATGGGCTTTGCGCTCCTTTTTTTGTTGTCATCTAACAGTGATTCTCAACCTTTTCTTCACCCGGGACCCCCTTTAAATACCTTTTGTGGCCATGGATTGTGGCCGCTAACTGCTGAGACCTAACTCAAGATTTAAAGCGGTAGACTCCATCAAATATCCACAGACCCCTGTCCTTGTGACAATATTTGCAGGCCTCCCCCGGGATCTGCAGGCCCCAGGTTGAGAACAGGTTGATCTACAACATGGTTTATTTCTTGATTTATTTCTAGAGCGGTGGTTCTCAACCACAGCCACCTTAAGAAGTGTAGATTCAACGCTCTGGAATTGGCTTAGTCAGAAACCTTAGTAAGGCCACACCTGGAATACTGCATCCAGTTTTGGTCACCTCATTATGAAAAAGACCAGTGTCTCCCTTATCCTCTCCTCCCTGTGTGCCCTAGGACGGGGAGGGGATGGGCCTGGGTCCTCCTCTGACTGCCCAGCCGGCCTCTGCCCTTCCCCAGCCTCCTCCACAACCTCCGGAGCCACACTTCCACTCCCTGTCGGCTATTCCTCCTCC
>NW_020717057.1:274295-287753 GCF_900518725.1 Notechis scutatus | reverse complement strand
TTACCTAACTTAGTTTGGCTAAATATAATATATGTTAGTTAGTTTAAATGTGTGTGTGTCACTTTAAACTGTAAGCCAAGTATTTGGGTGCGGTTGTAAATTGCCATAAGAGGGAGCAAGAGAGCTCACTGTTCGCCGGCTTTTACTAGAATGCTGACAGAGAAGGATTGATGGTGATTACTGCGTGCGTTTGCTGAGAGAAGAAAAGAAGGTTTGATTTTGCTTCATATCTCTGACTGCAAAAGAGATACATCACTGGATTGATTGTTTGTGAGTTGAACGACCTATTTTCTACACTGGACTTTGCAAACTTAATAACCATCGGACTGTCTGAACTTAGTGTATGACATATGGACTGCTTTGACTATGCTATAACTCTTGCTGGAATAAAAACTATTTAATTGCACAGTGTATCTGTCTTACTGATTGTAAAGCTACAACAACACTTTATCTCACACACACTCTCTGTCTGCTAGACTGCCGTTGCACGTTCTGCTAGGGTGTTGTATCCCTAACACTGGTTATGGGCCCAGGTGCACAGTCAGTCTAACCAGTATAACAGGCTTGTGAGTGAGAGTTTGTGTAGCAACACAATATTGTAAACAGAAAGCTGTGTTTTCATTAATATAGTTTTTAATATCCGGATAAATGATGGCAGGAGTCAATGTACAAAGTTTGTCTCTCATATCCAAGCTGGATGGAACAAACTATGTTTCATGGTCTATGAAATGTAGCCTACTTCTACGAAGAGAAGGTTTGTGGGATTTAATACAAAACCCACCAGAAGTAGATGCATGGGATCCGGAGGATGAGGAAGATGCCCAGAAGATAAAAGAATATCAAGTGAAGAATGAGCAAGCTCTTTGCATAATAGGACTGACTCTCTCTGACCAACAGCTTGTCCATATACGTGGGGAAGAGACAGCTGCGAAATGTTGGGAGAACCTAAGGAAGATTTATGTTCGGGACAGTGTAGGAGCACATATAAATCTTACACGGAAACTGTTCAGAACACATCTTCAGAAGAATGGAGACATGCTAAATCATATAAACTCAATGAAGAGAATTTTTCAAGAACTGCATGAAAAGGAACTTATCTTCACTGAACTGCACCAAGTTTATATTATTTTGTCTTCATTAGACCAGAGCTACAATGATTACGTAACTTTGCTTGAAGTGTTGCCAAAAGATAGTTTATCTTTAACTGACATTACTGGCAGATTAATTGAAGAAGCCAGGAGACGGCATGAAAGGGATCAACTCAGAAGTGAACCATCACAATGTGAAGAAGAGAAAATATCTCCGTCAGCGTATACAATTAGAAAATGTTTTAATTGTGGAGCACAAGGACATTTGGCTAGATTCTGCAAGAAAGCAAAAAGCCAAAGAGCCAGCCAGAATGCTAAAAAGCATCAAAAGAATAAAGAAAGCATAGAGTTAGCCATGTATAGCAACGAAACTGTAAATAGTAATTTATGGGTGATAGATAGTGGAGCATCTCACTGCATAACAAACGATAAGAAAAAATTTGTTAAGATGTCCACAAGTTCACAGCGAATATTGTTAGCTAATGGATGGAAACTTAAGGCCAAAGGTGAAGGTATAGCATATTGCAATAGCATAAGAGAAAATGTAAAAATGTTATATGTACCACAACTTAAGTTTAATTTGCTTTCGGTGAGAGTTTTGGTTAAACTAGGTTATGTAATTACCTTTAGGGGAGACAATTGCATAATTGAAAAAGATGATAAGAAAGTGACTGCAACTTTAAGAGGTGAATTGTATGTGTTAAATGATAGTTTAGAGGTGGCTAACACAATGATAGTTTAGAGGTGGCTAACATTTAACTAATGTTAAACCTCACAATGAGTGCATACATCTGTTACACAGACGTTTGGGGCATATAAATTTTAAAATGCTTAAACAAACTGTAGAACAATCTAAGGCTATAAAACTGAAACCTTGCAGTAAGTATTTGCAATGCAATGTATGTAGTGAAGAGAAAAGCAAGGTGATATCAGCAAATAGAGTAAATGGATTTAAAACAAAGGAGCCTTTAGAGGTAGTATTTGTTGATATTATAGGTCCTAAAAAACCAAGTGTGGGAGGTGCTCGATATATTCTTAGTATAATGGACCATTATTCTAGATATGGTTTCTGTTATCTAATGAAAAGTAAAACTGAAACTTATCAAAATTTCTTTAATTGGCTTAAATTCGCTGAAAGAAAAACTAAAAGGAAGTTAGTTACACTTATTACTGATAACGGTACGGAATTTACAAACAATAAATTCCAAGATAAGCTGAAGTTGGCAGGTGTAGAACATAGGAAGTCTGCACCATATAGGCCACAACATAATGCCTTTATAGAGAGACGAGGCCAAACGTTACAGGCAATGGCTCGTAGTATGATCTCAGATTCAGGATTACCTGATAATTTGTGGGGAGAAGCAATAATGTGTGGGAATCATATACTGAATAATGTGGTTAATTCTACAACTGGTGAATTACCATTCACACTGTGGCATGGCAGAAAACCTGACCTAAGCTACTTGCACACATTTGGAGCACCAGCATGGGTGCATATCCCTACACAACTGAGAAAGAAAGGGCAACATAGGGCAAAAAGATTGATTTTTGTAGGATATGAATCTAACCATAGATCATACAGATTCTGGGAACAAGGTACATCTAGAATTTACTGTAGCGCTAGTGCACAATTCCTAGAACATGTAGGATGGGAGAAACTGGAACAAGATTCAAGTAAGGAAGTAATTATAGAATCCTACAAAAGGCCAGAGAAAACCAGTAATAAGAAGAGAGCAATTAAAGAGGAAGTAAAGGAAGAGCATATAGGACCAGAGCAGGAAGAAATACCAGAACAGGAAGAAGTAAATAATCAGGAGCAGGTAGAATATGTAAGTCCACCTGTAAGCCCTGTAATACCTAGACGTTCTACACGTGTAACCAGACCACCTGATAGGTATCAAGCCAGTATAGTTTGCCAAGTGAGTAAAGTTCCTACTAGTATAGATGAACTTAGGATGTATCCTGCAAAGGATCAGGAGAATTGGCAAAAGGCAATGGAAAAGGAGTTAAATTCATTAAAGGAAATGAAGGTTTATGAAGAATCCAAATTACCTCCAGGTGAAAAGTCCATTGGTTGCAAATGGATATTTAAGTTAAAAACTGGTAAGAATGGGACTGTTACCCATAAGTCAAGGTTGGTAGCTCAAGGATATAATCAAACGGCATCTGATTATGATGAGGTATTTGCACCAAATTTAAAGGCTACAACTTTAAGAGCAGCATTAGTGTGGGCAGCTAAGAAGAATTATATACCGTATATACTCGAGTATAAGTCGACCCGAATATAAG
The DNA here is from genome assembly GCF_900518725.1 of Notechis scutatus. The sequence goes on along the minus strand of NW_020717057.1, from coordinate 284,376 downwards.
CCGAGGCACCTAATTTTACACAAAAAACTGGGAAAACTTATTGACTCAAGTATAAGCCGAGGGTGGGAAATGCAGCAGCTACTGGTAAATTTCAAAAATAAAAATAATTAATTTGGGAAACGATCTCACTATCATGAAAGGTTTAATTGATTCACTAACCCAAAAGAAGAAGATGATGATGACAGCGGGAGGCAGGAGTCACTCTCTTCACCTCCCTCGGAGGCCCCCTGAGTCAGGAGTCACTACCGCCGGCGCGGCCCCAGTCCCGCCGCCTCGGGAAGGGAAAGGCAAAGCGCTTTTTGCCTTTCCCTTCCCGGCTGGGGCTGTTGGGAGTCGCTGCCGCCGGAGGCCGCGACTCCACACCATTTTTTTTCAGAGGGGAATCTGACTCGAGTATAAGCCGAGGGGGATTTTTTCAGCACAAAAAATGGGCTGAAAAACTAGGCTTATACTCGAGTATATACAGTAGTTAACCATTTACATGTGGAAACTGCCTATCTGCATGCACCATTGCAGCACACTATATATTTAAGAAAACCGGTAGGTATTAAGGATGGTAAAAATAATAATGACTATTGGAAACTGAATAAAAGTCTCTATGGATTGAAACAATCTGGTTATGAATGGAACCAATATATTGTAAAAGAGCTAAACAATATTGGATTTAAGGCAGGTTTAGCTGATCCATGTTTATTTAAGAAAGAGACAAATGGAAAGGTACCATTATTATTATTGTTTACAGATGATATTGCTTTAATAACTAAGACTAATAATGAAGCTAGTGAGATAATATCATTATTAAGTAAGAGAATAAAATTAAAGCATTTAGGAGAAATCAGACAGTATTTAGGATTGAAAATAGACAAAACCAATAGTGGATTTAAGATATCACAAGTGGATAAAATATACCAATTGCTCAAAATGTATAAAATGGAACTGTGTAAACCGGCAAAGACTCCAATGAGTCAGGAATTTTGTCGTACTGATGCTCAGAGTTCAAAATTTGATAAGACTATTTATCAGTCATTAATAGGTAGCTTATCATATATAAGTAATTGGTCAAGGCCAGATATTGCATATGGAGTTAATCAACTGGCAAGATTTAGTGCTGAACCAAATGAACGTCACTGGCAAACGCTAAAGCGTATATTAAGGTATCTTAAGAAGACAATGAATTATGCATTGTATTTAGAGCCAAAAAATGATTTGATTTTGAGTGCATATGCTGATGCAAGTTTTGCAACAGATATAAAAACAAGAAAATCAACTTCTGGTATGGCTATACTATTAGGTAAAACACTGATTGGTTGGAGGTCTATTAGACAGCAACATATTAGTATGTCCACAATGGAGGCAGAATTTTCATGTTTATCATTACTATGTACTGATATAATTCTGTATAAACAGTTATTATTAGATATGGGAGTAACTGTTAAGAATGCCATTGTTGTGTATGAGGACAACCAAGCAGCCATACGGTTGGCTACAAATATTGCTGTAAAGACTAGATCTAAGCACACTGACCTTAGATATTTGAATGTTAGACAATCTGTGAAAAATAGTCTGATAAGATTGGAATACTGCATAACTGAAGAAAATATTGCAGATGGATTTACAAAAGCCCAAAGTGCAGTAAGGCACAAGGAAAATTGTGAAAAATATGGGTTGAAATTGTAAATAAAGATATATATTATGATGTTACCCAAAAGGGGAGAATGTTAGGGATAACATTGGTTACCTAACTTAGTTTGGCTAAATATAATATATGTTAGTTAGTTTAAATGTGTGTGTCACTTTAAACTGTAAGCCAAGTATTTGGGTGCGGTTGTAAATCGCCATAAGAGGGAGCAAGAGAGCTCACTGTTCGCCGGCTTTTACTGGAATGCTGACAGAGAAGGATTGATGGTGATTACTGCGTGCGTTTGCTGAGAGAAGAAGAGAAAGTTTGAATTTGCTTCATATCTCTGACTGCAAAAGAGATACATCATTGGACTGATTGTTTGTGAGTTGAATGACCTATTTTCTACACTGGACTTTGCAAACTGAATAACCCTCGGACTGTCTGAACTTAGTGTATGACATATGGACTGCTTTGACTATGCTATAACTCTTGCTGGAATAAAAACTATTTAATTTTATTTATTTATTTATTTGATTTGCCAATTGTTTACAAGAAAATAAGTATAAGTGTATACATAGTTGTGAATACATGAAATGGATACATATAAGAAAAATAAAAGAAGAATAAGAGAAACAATAGGACAGGGACGGTAGGCACGTTGGTGCGCTTATGCATGCCCCCTACAGACCTCTTAGGAAAGGGGTGAGGTCAATAGTAGACAGTCTAAGGTTAAAGTTTTTGGGGTTTGGGGAAGAAACTACAGAGTCGGGTAGAGTATTCCAGACATTGACCACTCTGTTGCTGAAGTCGTATTTCCTGCAATCAAGTTTGGTGCGGTTAACTTTGAGTTTGTATCTATTGTGTGCTCTTGTGTTGTTATGGTTGAAGCTGAAGTATTCATTGACAGGTAGGACATTGCAATGTATGATTTTATATACCATGCTTAAATCAGACCGAAGACAGCGTAATTCAAGGTTTTCTAGTTCTAGAATTTCAAGTCTGGTGGCATAAGGTATTCTACAACGAGTAGAGGAGTGGAGAACTCTTCTTGTGAAATATTTCTGGACTTTCTCAATTGTGCTAATATCAGATACGTAATGTGGGTTCCAGACTGATGAACTGTATTCGAGTATTGGTCTAGCAAATGTTTGGTATGCTCTGGTTAGTAGAGTGATATTACCAGAGAAAAAGCTACGTAGGATTAGGTTAACAACTCTTAATGCCTTTTTGGCTATGTAGTTGCAGTGGGCTCTAGCACTTAGATCATTAGAGGTGAGTATTCCAAGGTCCTTTACAGAGCTTGGGTCATCAACAAGATCTTGACTATTCAGCTTGTATTTTATTTTCTGATTTTTTTTGCCAATATGTAAGACAGAGCATTTATTTGTTGAGATTTGAAGTTGCCATTTGTTAGACCATTCTGATACATAGTCAAGATCTTTTTGTAGGGTAGCACAGTGTATCTGTCTTACTGATTGTAAAGCTACAACAACGCTTTATCTCACACACACTCTCTGTCTGCTAGACTGCCGTTGCACGTTCTGCTAGGGTGTTGTATCCCTAACATATATATTCTTAAGTTTTCACGAGTACTTACATGTATGGTATTCAGCTTTGTTCAGGTATTTTCCCACGTCATTATAGTTGTGCTTTTAAAGTTGTAGCAACGTTTCGGCAGAATCTTTTCTGCCATCATCAGGCTTCTGTATTGTGTTTGTCTGTGAGTCAGACTTTCAGAGCCGTTTCAGTTTTAAATTTGGGGCTAGCCTACTGCTGTGCCAGAATGGTTTTTTCTTCATCCTGATTGGTTGGGGGTTTTGGTCTGTGTTTATTGGTCTTGGAGTTTGCTGTGTTCTGCTTGATGGGTGTTTCTAATATCTTCTGTCTGTTTTGTGGCTTTTTTTTTGTGTCTTGATTGGCTGGCAACATTGTGTTTCTGTATTGGAGGGTTTTAGTGCAGCTTGGCTCCGAGTAAATGGACGGCTATCATTTGTTAGGAAGCTAGGTTTCATCTGGGTGCCTGGTTGGGGTGTGTTTGAGCTGGAGGTATCCGGGGGGGGTCTGTTTGTGCCCAGGTGTTTGCCTGGCTTGTGGTGTGGAGATTTTTTGTTTGTGAGTGCAGGCTTCCAAATAATTGACAGTCTGGTGGAATCATCTCTTCTATTCATGCTTTCAGGTCTTTTTTCAATCTCTATGGCTTCTCTGATAATTCTGTGGCTGGGGTTTTCTATAGTGGCTAGGGTTTTGGTGCCATTGAAGTCAATGCTATGACCTGTGGCTTTCATGTGTTGGACTAGTGAGGAAGTGTGTTCCAGCTTTTTTACTGCATTTTTGTGTTTATCCAGGCAGGTACTTATTCTTCTATTGGTCTGTTCAATGTATGTGGCCGGGCATGATGCACAGGGGACTTCGTATATGCCTTGGTTTTCCAGGTCAATTTTATCTTTGGGGTTTCTTAGGATGGCTGCTATTTTTCTGTCTGTTTTGAAGGCAGTCTTGATGTGATGCCTGTGTAGTATCTTACTGATTTTGTCTGTAGTACTTCTTATGTAGGGCAGGACAGCTGTTCCCAGTGTCTGTTTACAGACCTGACTCAGTGATAGTCTGACTCACAGACGAACACAATACAGAAGCCTGATGATGGCAGATGAGATTCTGCCGAAACGTTGCTACAACTTTAAAAGCACAACTATAATGACGTGGGAAAATATCCAAACAAAGCTGAATACCATGCATGTAAGTACCCGCGAAAACTTATATATATATATATACACACACACATATATACAATCTATTTTTTTTCTAAATGGTGGAACGTAGGGTTCCGTTGAAGACACCTTACCTGCTCTGTGAAAAACTGGCCTTCTGCTCTAGAACAATCCAGAAGGCTAGATTTGAAAGGAATGACTGAGCATTTCCCAGGCCTGTCAATGATTGATTGTGGCCAACAGCCACCACACAATAAGATCAAAGTCTATGGAGCTTGTCAGTCATCCATGTCCTGGTTGTCCAAAAAGGGCTTTTCCAGAGGCAATTGAACTTTATGGTTTTCATTTGAAGACATTTTGTTTCTCATCTTAGAAGCTTCTTCAGCTCTCCCATTCCCCACCATCCAGTCAGAGCTGAAGAAGCTTCTTGGAGGAGAAGCGAAACGTCTTTGAAGACAAACCAGAAAGTCCAGTTGCCTCTTGAAAAAAGCATCTTTGGGATTCCAAGTGGCCTCAACAACTCTCTAAAAGGATGCAAATGACCAGCTGTCCGCAAGGAGTATAAATCCTTCCGTTCCCCACCATCCAGTCAGAGCTGAAGAAGCTTCTTGGAGGAGAAGTGAAACATCTTAAAAGAAAAAAAAACAGACAGTCCAGTTGCCTCTTGAAAAAGCACCTTTGGGACAATAAGATCAAAGGTTCAATTACCATTTTTTAGTTGGGGAAAATTGTTTGACAAGGTCCCTCTTTGATCATTTTTTTTAAAACGACTTTGTTAAAAATGAAACTTCCATCAAGGTCCTTCAACTTAAATGTCCGTGGATGATCTCAGAAGCCAAGCTGGGTCAGCCTTGGATAGTACTTAGATAAGAGACCACAAGGAGATCCCAGGACTGGAACCTAAACTGGGAATGCAAAAAACAAAACAAAAACCCCCCATGCTAGAAGATAACCATCTGTTTTGGTGATGCTATATAGATACAGGCCTCACCACATCAATTCCGTGATTTATTTTTCTGTTTGACTGCCTTTAATATGTTGCATTTTATAACCAATATAAGAAAATATAAGAAAAGGAGGCTTTCTGTTCTGACTCAGGATTCGTCAAACGTAATTAAACACAAACTTGCTGTAAAAGCAAAACCTATTTTAATGCAATGCTGGGTATTATTTTAATTCACAGCCAAAACTAATCTTAAACAGTTCCCCAAGATAAGCACACAACTTTCAGTGCTGTGGAATGCTGCCAAAAACAAAAGTATTCAAATTAATTATAACAGTACCAGAAAAAAATGACCAGAATACACAAAGCTTCAAGAAGGATTCGGAATCTATTGAACTGCTTTGCTTCCTGCAAAGCTTTCGTCATTGAGGTCTGACTTTTATCCCTTATGGGAGGGGTACCTTACTCCCGAGTCTCCTCTTCTGCTTCAGCTGCTCTCACCTTCTAGCAGCTCTGCGCACACGCGCACTGGGAACAGTCTCCCCTGAGTCCTCTGCCTTGCTTCTGCCAGACTCCAAAGGCTCCGAAGGCAGCATGCCATTCCCAAATTGTCCCAGCCCCATCTCTGCATCAGATACAGAACTCTCATCCAAGTCCTCTACAGACTCCTAGACTGGTTCCCTTTCTTCCTCACTGTCCGATACTGCTGCCAGCTGCACCGGCTGCTGATGAACCACAACAGCTTTCCTTGAGACTCCAGGAAGGCGAAAACAGCCTCTCCGGGCTCCAGAGCAGAGGTGGTATTCAGCAGGTTCTGACCAGTTCTGGAGAACCAGTAGCAGAAATTTTGAGTAGTTCGGAGAGCCAGCAAATACCACCTCTGACTGGCCCCGGCCCCATCTATTCTCTGCCTCCCGAGTCTCAGCTGATCGGCTGGGTCTTCTTTTGTTGCCCTGCCCAGGAGAACGGAGCTGGAAAGCAGGCTAGTGGGGTGGGGAGGGAATGGGAATTTTGCAGTAACCTCCCCTTGCCACACCCGCCAAGCCATGCCCACCAAGTTATGTCCACAGAACTGGTAGTAAAAAAAAATTGAATCCTACCACTGCTCTGGAGGTTCTCTGGAAGCAGAAATGGGCCCATTTCCAGCCTTCCCGAACTTCTGGGAGGCCCGTTTTTTACCCTCCCCAGGCAATCAAATAACCCCAGAATCCTACAACCATCATAAGTACATGCCAGTTGCCAAGCCTCCAAATTTTGATCACATGGCCACAGGGATGCTGGGCAAGGCTAATCTAATGACAAGAAGGACCAGGGGAGACATGATAGGAATGTTCCAATATTTGAGGGGCTACCACAGAGTGGAGGGAGTAAAACTATTCTCCAAGGCACCTGAAGGCCAGACAAGGAATAATGGATGGAAACTGATCAAGGAGAGATTCAACCTGGAAATAAGGAGAAATATGTAGAACAATCAATCAATGGAACGGAAGATGTCTTCAGAAGTTGTGGGAGCTTCATCCCTGGAAGCTTTGAAGAAGAGACCGGACGGCCATCTGTCAGAAATGGTGTGGTCTCCTGCTTGGGCAGGGGGTTGGACTAGATGACCTACAAGGTCCCTTCCAACTCTGTTAATCTGTAAAGTTATAAGCGCAAGGACCAACTCTTTGTGTGAGGACCGGATTTTTTTTTCATCTCTGTCATAACTTTGAGCAGTTGCTAAACAAATGGTCCTAAATTAAAGACTCCCTATATAAACTGCCCAATCAGCCCTTATTGCGAAGGTGCGACATCGCACTCATGCCCAACATCGCTGGCTGCATTCTCCCCCACCCAGTCATTCCTTAAGGTATTTTCTTTCTTTTTTTCCCCTCCTAATGATCAGCTGTGCCAGCAATAGCAATAGCACTTAGACTTATACACCACTTTATAGTGCTTTACAGCCCTCTCTAAGCGGTTTACAGAATCAGCCTCTTGCTCCCCAACAATCTGGGTCCTCATTTTACCCACCTCGGAAGGATGGAAGGCTGAGTCAACCTTGAGCCTGGTGGGATTTGAACTGCCAAATTGTAGGCAGCTGGCTGCAGAAGTAGCTTGCAGTGCTGCGCTCTAACCACTGATCCATAGAGGATCCTCTTCCTCCAGAGGGATCCCCCTTGCTGTCTTACTGCTTCTCCCAAGAGGCTTCCCTGAGGCCCAGGAAGGCAAAATGGGGTACGCGGGGTTGGTGGTGGTGCTGCGGGGGGCGGGCGCTCCATCTTTTGTCTTCAAAAACACAGCAAAAACACCCCCTAGGAGGCTTCCCTGAGGCCCAGGAGGCCAATAAATGGAGCGCGGGGGGGGGGGTTGCTGCAAAAAAAGAAGTAGAAGCCACGCCCATCCCGTCACATGGCCACACCCACCTAGCCACACCTACCTAGCCACACTCACAGAACCGGTTGTTAAAAAATTTGAATCCCACCCCTGGGAGTGTCCCAAGTGAAACACACAAGAGGTTGAAAAGCGATGATGTTTATGCCATTCTTTACCAAGCGCATCTCAATTCTATTCAAGTATAACCCAAAATATCTCTACCATCCTCAAGGCAGGACACAACTTTTGAGCACCCCTATACCAATGTTTGGAAATTGAAAGTTGACAAATTTAACCTGGGAGTCACCTGATCCGCTTTAGCGACCTTCTGATGAGCAAAGTCAACAGGGAAGCCAGATTCACTTCACTGTGTCACTAAGTGAACAGCTGATTCACTTAACAACGGGGGCAAGAAAAGTGGTAAAGCAGGACATTAACACGATTGAGCAGGTCCAAAGGTATTTCTCTACTCACAATAGAATTCCTTAGGCCTCCAGGTTTGAAATTTTGGGCTTGGACAATCTGGAAACTGCGCTGCCTGCGCTCCGATCTAAGCATAGTACATAAAATTGTCTGCTATAACATCTTGCCTGTCAACGACTTCTTCAGCTTCAACCACAACAATACACGGGCAAACAACCACTACAAACTCGATTGCAGAAAATACGACTTCAGCAACAGAGTAGTCAATGCCTTGGAATCGGGTGGGATTCTACTGGTTCAGACTGGTTCTATAGATCCGGTTGTTATGATTCTGCGCAGTTCGTAGAGCCGGCAAATCGTGCCTCTGGCTGGCCCCACCCATCTCCACCTGCCCTCCCCTTCCCGCCCAGTCAGTCCTTATCGCACATGTGCAATGTTGCGCACATGCCTGACATCACTGACTGCGTTCCTTCCTGCCGAGTCACTCCTCAAATTATTTATTTTTTCCCCTCCCGATGATCAGCTGTTCCTATGATCAGCTGGGCTGGGATTCTCCTTGCTTACTTACTGCTTCTCCCAGGAGGCTCCCTGAGGCCCAGGAAGGCAAAAAATGGATGGGGGTGCTGCCAAAAAGAAGAAGAAGCCATGCCCATCCAGTCACATGGCCATGCCCACCTAGCCACACCCACAGAACTGGTTGTTACAAAATTTGAATCCCACCCCTGCCAGAAACGCCCTACCCAACTCCGTTGTTACAGCCTCAACCCCTCACAGCTTCAACCTCAAACTGCCTACCATGGACCTCACCCCATTCCTAAGAGGTCCTTAAAGGGGGCGTGCATAAGTGCACCAGCATGCCTACTGACTCCGTCTTACTGTCCCCGTTTATCTGTATTTACTTCCTTTGTTCTGTTTATGTTTATACCTATACTTGTTAACTTGTACATGTCAGGGTTCCGGCAGTTATGCCAATTAAATAACGAGTCTCGAGCCAAACTTCTAAAACTTGACAAACAAACGAACAGATAAATAAATAAACTCACTTAATAAATGTTTGGCCCTCCGTTGGGTTAATTGCTGATTATCGATTAAATTGCAAAGGAACATTTTACATTGTGTTCTAGATTGTCGCATTTTTAATGCAAGCATAATGTTTAGGACATTGCCATTAAATGCCCCGGATGTACTTCGGGCTCCATCTTTCAGGATCCAAAATTTTTCCTACTGGGTGACCAGGAAAGGGGTAATGGCGTCATCTATCCTGCAAGATCTGTTGCAACCAGTTTTCATCGGAAAGAGCCAAATGATTGGAAGTCACCGCCAGAGAAGGAGTGGCTTGGCAAAATGCAAAAAAAAAAAAAAAAGCTTATTTCTAAGCCATAAAATAAATAGAAGGGAGAGGGGGGGAAAAAGAGAGAGTGAGAGAATGGGGAGGGAAAGGAGGTGAAGCAAAGGAAGAAGACTGCCCCTTTCCAATAATTTTTTTAAAAAAGAAGATTTGCAGCGAAGAGGACGTATATCCGAGATGCTGATCGAAGGATTCCTGCTTTTCGCCCTCTTGGTCTTCGCTTTCCAATTTCTACAGTTGCAAAGGGCAAAGGGTCGTTTTCCCCCTGGCCCGTTTCCTCTTCCCATCTTTGGCAATTTATGGCTGCTGAATTTTGCTCTGAAACGAGAGACGTTGGTGAAGGTAATTTGGAATCCCCCCCCCATCAAATTTATTTATTTTTGCAGGATGGGAGAGAGAGGGGTAGAGGGGGAGACAAGGAGAGGACGGAGAAAGAGGTTACGTTAGCAATGTGCAAACACCCATCCCCGATGCTACGTTAAAGACGATTGTAAAAAGGATGCAGGAACCCCCTCCGATGGGGCTAAATTGATTTTAGCCTTTTCATGTTCTGTTTTGGAAAAAAAAAATCAACCAAGTTATGAGAATAAGAGGAGAGCCTCGGTTGTTTGGAACAAAACAGCAAAGTTGGTGGACTTCAGAGTGGGAAAAGCAAACACTGGAACGGCCTCCCAAATACTTTGCCAATT
>NW_020717057.1:220873-249616 GCF_900518725.1 Notechis scutatus | reverse complement strand
CTCCCTCCTCCTCCTCCCTCCCTCCTCCTTTCAGCCAATGGCAAAATTACAGAACAAACAGACCCTGAAGGCAGATTTAGCAAACAGATTTCTGATAAACTGGTTAGACGTGAGGCATAAAGTATCGGAATATTTTTCTTGATCAATCACAACAATATCCACAGGACTGTCTTATCCACAGGACGTTCCAATTATCCTGCACCAGAGCAGGTTCTGACCAGTTCTGGAGAACCAGTGGCAGAAATTTTGAATAGTTCGGAGAACAGGCAAATACCACCTCTGACTGGCCCCGCCAACCCCATCTATTTTCTGCCTCCCATTGAATCCCAGCTGATCAGCTGGGTCTCCTTTGGTTGCCCTGCACAGGAGAATGGAGCTGGAAAGCAGGTTAGTGGGGTGGGGAGGGAACCGGGATTTTGCAGTATCTTTCCCCTGCCACGCTCACCAAGCTACACCCACCAAGCCACACTCACAGAACCGGTAGTAAAAAAAATTGAATCCCACCACTGTCCTGCACACTTTATAAAACTGAAAACAGAGAAAGAAAGAAGGTGGGTCCCTGCCTAACAACATGCAAACAGGAGGCCGAGATGACCGGCGTTTCCTAACCGTCTTTCTCTTCAGTGAATTCTGAACATGTGCAGAAAGAAAGGAGTTAAAAGAGATTTGGCTTTGTTCATTTAGTAAGAGTCTTTTTTTAAAAAAAGCCTGCCTTATCTGCAACTTGACCTGGCTATTACTACCATTAATCCTCAATTTTTCGACCGCAATGGAGCCCTAGATTTCTCACTTGTTGAGTTTTGCCTCCCTGCTTGCCACAGTTATTAAGCGAATTACTGCAGCTGTTAAGCAAGCAACACGGACGTTAAGTGAATCTGGATTTCCCCCACTGACTTTACTTATCAGAAGGTTGGAAAAGGAGATCGCTGGAGCCCTGGGACAGGGCAACCGTCCTAAATAAGAATCAATTGCCAAGTTATTTGAATTTTGATCACGTGACCCATGGGAATGGTCGTTAAGTGTGAAAAACAATCGTAAGTCGCTTTTCCCCCCCAGTGCTGTTGTAACTCAGAACGGTCACTAAATGAACTGTTGTAATTCGAGGACCCCCTGCAACCCGATATATTTCAGACTGGCAAAAAAAATGCACAGGATAAATTTTGTATTGCTGGATTTTTGAGCTAGATTTTTGAGCAGGAAGTTTTGTTTTCTATATTCCCCCCCACACCTCCCCCCAGGTTTGGGCTAAAAGGGAAAAGTCCTTAATAGAAAGGCAAAAAAAATCCCTAAATGGACAGACTCAAGTGTGCCAGAGTTTTTTAGCCTTGTGGAAATGTCCCTTTCTTGGGGGAGTCTTGAAAGAAGCGCTGGCTAGAAACATTTAAATTATTCTTCTCTTACAGTTTTTAACACAGTTGGCAATAGAGCTGCACACTTCTTGACAAGCCAGTGGTTTCCTTTTTTCAACTACTACTATTCTGTGCTTTTTTTTTTTTTTAAACTCAGGTGCTTTTTCAGGAGGCAACTGGACTTTCTTGTTTTGTTTTGAAGACATTTCACTTCTCCTCCAAGAAGCTTCTTCAGCGCCGACAGGATATTGGGGAATGGAAGGATTTATACTCTTTGCAGACAGCTGGTCATTTGCATCCTTTTAGAGGGTCTTTGAGGCCACTTGAAGGTTTATCTATGTCCTCAGGATCAAATGGTTCGTGTAGTCTGCAATTTTTCCTCTGGAAATCCTTTTTCCTACTCCCACACCATTCGAAGAGTGTTCATCCAAAACTGCATAGCTAAAAGTCTGTAGAGCAGGGCTGTCAAACTCCTGGCCTGCAGGCTAGATGAGTTACGTGCTGGCCAGCTCCACCCCTGGTTTAATGAAGGGAGGAAAAAAGTCCCAATAGGTCACGTGACGATGTGAGTTTGACACCCCTGCTGCAGAGATTCTCAATCATCCAGGCCATCGTTGTCCCACAGGTGTTTTTTTTTTTTCAGGAGGCAATTGGACTTTCTTGTTTTTTTCTTTTGAAGATGTTTTGCTTCTCATCCAAGGAGCTTCTTCAGCTCTGATAGGATGGTGGGGAATGGTCATTTGCATCTTTTTAGATAGTCATTGAGGACACTTGGAGGTTCATCTGTGTCCTCAGGATCACCCGAGGGGTGCAAATAGTTCCTGTAGTCTGCCATTTTTTCCTTTGGAAATCCATTCCACACCGTTCAAAGGGTGTTCATCCCAAAATGTACAGCTAAAAGTCTGTAGAGATTCTCAGTCACCCAAGTCATGAAAAAGCACCTTTGGCACAAGAATGACCTGGATGACTGAGCATGTCTTCAGACCTCTGATCTTGGCTGTTTTTCAATTTTTCTCCTTGGTCAATGACTTTTTGGTTACTTATTGCTGTGCTGTTTTCTTTGGAAGGACAAAATGGACTGAGTGGAACCCTACGTTGCCAAATCCCAAACAAAGAAAGAGCTCACCTCTTGCAGCCTTTGTCCCAAAGTCTCCTTGCTCCAAATGCTCTTCCTGTAGAAAAGCAAACACAACCTTATTAGAAGAGAGCAAAGTGCAGAAGGGGGCCTTTCACGGGCTTCCCTGGAAAAATTCCTCGGAGCTTCCATCTTTTTCTCCATTATTAGCAGCAGAAAAATAACCTCGGATCATCATACAACAGAACGCTGCATAAAATCTCCCATGTTCCGAAATCAAATGCAGGAAGTGGCGATGTTTTAGGAGTACCAAAGATGATCTCTTAGGATGTCATTGCCTGTGGTCTGTATTCCTTCCCTCCCTCTCCTTCCTTCCTTTTCCTCCCTTCCTTCCTTCCATCCATCCATCCTTCCATCCATCCATCCTTTCTCCATCCACTTTCGTTCCTTGTTTCCTCCCATGCATCCAACCATCCATCCTTCGACTCCCTCTCTTTCTTTCTTTTCTTTCTTTCTTTCTTTCTTTCTTTCTTTCTTTCTTTCTTTCTTTCTTTCTTTCTTTCTTCTTTCTTTCTTTCTTTCTTTCTTTCTTCTTTCTTTCTTTCTTTCCTTCCTTCCCTCCCTCTCCTTTTTCCTTCCCTCCCTCTCCGTTGTTCTTTCCCTCCCTCCCTCCCTCCCTTTCCTCCATCTCTTCCTTTCCTCCATCTCCTCCTTTCCATTTTAGTGGACAACCAGCTAACTATGAGTCAGCAGTGTGCAGTGGCAGCCAAAAATGCAATCCTAAATTGCATTAACAGAGGGATACAAACAAGATCAAGTGAGGTACTAGTACCACTCTATAAAGCCTTAGTATGACCACACCTAGAATACTGCATCCAGTTTTGGTCACCACACTATAAAAAAGATGTTGAGACTCTGGAAAGAATGTAGAGAAGAGCAACAAAGATAATTAGGGGACTGGAGGCTAAAACATACAACGAACGGTTGCAGGAACTGGGCCTGGCTAGTCTAGGGAAGAGAAGGACCAGGGGAGACAGGAGAGAAGTCTTCCAATATTTGAGGGGCTGCCACAGAGAGGAGGGGGTCAAGCTATTCTCCAAAGCACCCAAAGGTCAGACAAGGAATAATGGATGGAAACTGATCAAGGAGAGATTCAACCTAGAAATAAGGAGAAATTTTCTGACAGTGAGAACAATCAACCAATGGAACAGAAGTTGCCTTCGGAAGTTGTGGGAGCTTCATCATTGGAGGCTTTCAAGAAGAGACTGGACTGCCATTTGTCAAAAATGGTGCAGGGTCTCCTGTTTGGGCAGGGGTTGGACTAGATGACCTACAAAGTCCCTTCCAACTCTGTTAATCTGTATCTATATCTTTTCCTCCATCCCTTTCCACTGCCTCCTCCCTTTTTCCTTTCCTTTCTTCTTCTGTTCCTTTCCTTTCTTCTTCCTTTCTCTTTCTCCTTTCCTTTCCTCTTTCTTTTCCTTTCCCTTCCTCCTCTTTCCTTTCCTTTCTTCTTCTGTTCCTTTCCCTTTCCTTTCCCCTTTCCTTTCTTTCAGATGAGATTATGACAAATACCTCAGTTGATAGTTCAAAAGGCCCAGTGAGGTCATCAAGCCCAATCTCCTATTCAGGCTTGGAATCCAATGGGATCTTTTGCCTATCTGCATGTTGGCTGGGGAATTCTGGGAGTTGAAGCCCATACACATTAAAGATTCCAAGGCTGACTAACTCTGATCTAGAATGGCTTTCAAACAACTTGGTGTGCTCTAGAAACATCGGAATTAAAATATCCCTAAATTCTCCTCCAGACTGCCACATACGATTGAAGCAGGCTGGATGGCTGTGTGTGTCAAGATTCCAGCGATCGCCCTAATTAAATCACGAGCCTCGAGCCAAACTTCAAAAAACTTCAAAGGATTTATTAGGAGTGACATTCTAGCATGACCTGTATGAAGCCGACTCTGAGATAAGACATTTACAATCACCTATGACCCTGTTTCCCCTCACCTCTCTGGGTGTATTCAGATTGTCCAACAGAACATATTTCCGTGCCCAAAATACCCGGTTGCCTCAGTTACAATCTTTGTGAGATAAGCTTGGAATGTGCTTCTGAGTTCATTTGCCGTATGCTCCTTCAGCATTCCTCCCTCCCACTCTTTCTTATGGCCACTTGGAAAAAAACCGACAGAGTGGCTATGAAGTATTTTCTCCTCACCTGTCTATCTTCCTTGCTACAATCACCGTGAAGCTGCCCTCAGTGTCAGGCAAATATGTTGATGGGACAATGGCGTAATTTCCTGAAGGCAGCCGGCATGCCTGACTTATTTCCTGAGAGTAGCAATGAGGCACACAACTGAGAACCGGCTCCAATTGCAGGAAAGCTGTGGAAGCCATTTTGACGTGGTTGTTGTCACTGGGAACCTAAGAAGAAATAACAAAGTCTTCCCTATAATTACATTGTATGTTTCGGATATCCAACAGCTCTTTTAATTGTATCATTGTGACCTGTAACAATTATAATTGTGTTATAAATATAATAAAATATAGAAATATATAATCACATTATAATTATAGAACTATCTTCATTTAATATATTATCTCTGAGACCAGTGGTGGTAAACCTTTTTGGGCTCCTGTGCCAAAAATTGTGTGTGTGCTTGCGTGCTCGTGTGCCAGCACCCAGAAGGCAATGCATGCGCCCCCCCATGCCCCCTGCGCATGCATGCGCAATCCCCTCCCCTTACCTGCACTGAGCCTCACAGCTGATTTTTCAGCTGAGTTGAGGCTTTTTTTGGCCTTCCAGAGGCTTGAAAAAAGCCTCTGCAAGCTTTGCAGGCCGAATAATAGGCCCGTTTCATCACTTCCAGTATTACAGGAAATGACAAAACGGGCCTATTATTCATCCTGCAAAGCCTGCAGAGGCTTTTTTCAAGCCTCTGGGAGGCCGAAAAATCAGCTGATTTGAGGCACGCGCATGCACAGTGAGATAAGTTTGCCTGCGGCTTGTGTGCCGGCACAAATGGCTCTGCATGCCACCTGTGGCACACATGCCATAGGTTCGCCATCACAGTCCTAGACTGCTGCAGCCTCCCCGTGGTCACATGACCAACATTCAGATGCTTGGCAACTGACTCATATTTATGACAGCTGCTCCTGGCAATCAGGATGTGAAGCCATGCTTGCAGGTTGATTTGAAAATCATCACAGGTTACAGGATCTATTGTCATGTCTGAATACACAGACAGACAAAAGTGCACAGTGCAGTCAATGGTTTCCCAATATTGTCATGCACCTTTTGGAATCTGATTCCAAGGGGGAGGCCGAGCAGCTGACAGGGAGTGGGAGTGTGGCTCCAGTGGCTGTGGAAGAAACTGGGGAAGGGCAAAGTCTGGCTGGGCAGAGCAAAGGAGAGATAGAACAAGGGAGAGGGAGTTCGGAGGAAGACCCAGGCCCACGCCTCTTCATCCTAGGGCACGCAGAGAGGAACGGAGAAAGGAGCAATGCTTACGGGGGAGGAAAGGGCCCTGATTCCCTTCATTAGCTGCAGCTGGGAACACATTGTTTAAAAAGGACGTTTGCGCACAGCAACTCGTGGGAAGCAAATCGTGAGTTATCTTTTATGGTCGAAGCTTATCTGGGTTCCTGACCTCTTCCCAACTGTGTGTGTTTTGTTGGCTTTTGAAGTCTGCAATTCCTTATCCTGCGCTGTCCAGTTAATTGCTGCAACGTGTTTGTGTGGATTTTTATTCACAGTTTATATGTACTTCGTTTTCGGACTGAATTTCTTTCATTTAAAGACTGTTCTTGGGAGAGTTTTTTTTCCAGCCGAAGGTAACTGGACATTGGGGGCAAAGTTGGAAGTATTAAAGAGATTTTTCTTACTTATGTGACTGTGTTGCCTTTGTGCCACACCCCGGGTCATCACAATGATAAAAATTAAGGATGCTGTGGAGAACAGGAGCTACAGTAGAAATATCCATTTACAAACTCAGATTATGGGATGGTTTCCAAATTACAGGTAATCCTTGGACTTAAAACAGTTCGTTCAGTTATGAGGGTCCTGCGAGAAATGGCTTAGGGCCGTTTGTCACACTTGAGGCCATTGTAGCATCTCCATGGCAATGGGATCAAAATTTGGAGGTGTGGCAACTGACACTTCTTGATGACGAACAGAGCCATGCTGGCTGGGGAATTCTGGGAGTTGAAGTCCCAGACACCTTCAAGCGACCCAGGTTGAGAGACACTGGTGGAATTCAATCAGCAACCTCAAATACGACAAACCCTCAATGATTCCTTTATTAGGAGCGCCGGCAGCCCCGGCAAAAATTCTCTCTCACTGCAGCTAACAAAGTCTGTCCAACAGGGAGATGAATAGTTGCTTGCCACACCTATTCGTCTCCGCCCCCTGTCTTTTATTCCCAGAGCCAGGGTGGGGCTTTGTTAGCAGCAGAGGCTCTTCCAACCCAAGGACTGGCTCATAGATTTCCATTGCTCTCCTCTCCTCTGCCTTCTGTGCATCCACGCATCAGGCACTGGACCCAGCTGTTCCTCCTCTTCCTCATCAGCCACCTCTAGACCTGGGGGCTGTTGACTCTCTATCTGAAGGCTGACAGATGGCCCAGGCTCCAACCCCTCCGCCCTCCCTTTGTCAGCTCCACTCCCTCTTCCCCTTCAGAGCTCTCAGGTTGCCCTGATGCTATCCCAGACTACCACACCTCCTCATCCTCTGATTTGGCTGCTGGAGGGGTCGGCGGCCGACAGGCCACAACAGAACCTCAATATTACCTGGAAGATATGAAAGCCAATGGGACGGCACTTGTTATCTGGGCAGTGCTGACGGAGAGACACCTTGATGCTTCTTTGACCAAACCCGGCGGGAACCGACAAAGGGAAGCAGGGATTGATGTGGAACGAGGGGAAGTTGCGGCTGCCTCCGGCGTTGTGGCCTTTTTTCCACGATCCCTCCAGCTGAGCCGTCTCCCACTCGCCTCCTGGGAACGCTTCGTGGATGGTGTTATCCAGCAAAGGCAGCTTGATCTCACTTGCAAGAAACCAGGGAGATGGGGAGGCAGAAAGGAGAGAAGGAAGAGGGGAAAAAAATTACCTACCTTATAGCTTCTCTTGTCACTAACTCCCCAACCCTGATTTTTTAAACTTTTTAAAAATTACATCTATATCTATAAAAGCAAAATACCCCTCACACATCATCACAAAATCTCCAGAACCGTAAAGCCTACCACCTTGAAATTTGGCACTTATGTTCCTCTTGGCTTCTAGGTGCTCACTAAGAAAGAATTTTTCAAAAGGACCATCAGAGCATCAGTATTTCGTATATTATTATGAACAGGCTCTGATGCTAAGGAGTTCTACTCCCCCTCCCCACCTGAAAAGAAATCTGTGACTTACGACCGTTTTTCATCCTTAGGACAAATTGCAGCATTTCCATGGTCACATGATCAAAATTCAGATGCTTGGCCACTGACTCACATTTATGATGGTATGTGGTCTCGCAATCTCCTTTTGCGGCCTTCTGACTACTGGGAAGCTAGATTTACTTAACAACCATTTCATTAATTTAATAACTGCGGTGATTCACTTAACAACGGTGGGAAGGAAGTTGGTAAAAACAGGGCAGAATTCCCTTAAATGTCTCGCTTAAACCACATAAATTTTGGACCCCTGTCATGCCCCTGTTGGAGTCTGATTCCAAGGGGGATGTCGAACAGCTGAGTGGGAATGTGGCTCCGGTGGCTGTGGAGGAAACTGGGGAAGGACACAGTCCAGCTGGGCATTCAGAGGAAGACCCAGGCCCACTCCCTCTGCATGCTAGGGTACGCAGGGAGGAACGGATAAGGGAGCAACATGAGTTATGGGGGAGAAAAAGGCCCTGATTCCCTTCATTAGCTGCAGCTGGGGAAACAGGATAAAGAAGGTGTTTGCGCACAGCACCTTGCTGGAAGCAAAGCGTGCATTACCTTTGTTTGTCACGTCTTATCTGGGTTCTGGCGTCCTCCCAACTGTATGTGTTTCGTTACCTTTTGAGTTCTGCAATTCCTTATCCTGCCCTGTCTCATTAATTGCTGCAGCGTGGTTTGTGTTGGTTTTTAATTTATAATTTAGATGTACTTTGGGTTCAGGCTAAATTTCTTCCTTTTAAAAACTGTTCTTAGCAGAGTTTTTCTCTCCAGCTGATGATAACTGGACATTGGAGGCCAAGTTGGAGAAATTAAAGGGACTTTATCTACTTTTGTGACTTCGTTGCTTTTGTGCCACGTTTGGGTCATCACAGCCTTTTTGCGCTCGTAAGTGATGGACTACAGGTTCAAAGGTCTACCTACATCCAGGGGTGGGCTTCAAAAAATTTAGCAACCAGTTCTCTGCCCTGTTGCTGGGTGGACGTGGCCATGGTGGGCATGGCCTAGTCGGCCTCCTGCAGCACGGTGGACTGGGGGGGGGGCGTTTTTGACCTCCCCGGCTTCCAGAGGCTTTTCTCGAGCCTCTAAGAGGGCAAAAATGGCTTCCCTGGGCCCCGGAGGCACTCCAGAGGCCCATTTTTCACCCTTCCTGAACCTCCACGCAGACCTGCACTTACCTGGGATCCAAAACGGACCACATGGAGATTCCTGGGAGCAGCCAGACTGGGTGGGTGGGGCCAGGCAGTCGTTGCAACTACCGGTTCGGCGAACCAGATGTAAAAATAACATCCAGTTCGCCCGAACCAGTATGTCATGCCCAGTTGGAATCTGATTCCGAGGGAAAGGTGGAACAGCTGACAGGGAGTGGGAATGTTGCTCCAGTGGCTGTGGAGGAAACTGGGGAAGGGCACAGGCCAGCTGGGCATTCAGAGGAAGACCTAGGCCACCCCTTCTTCATCCTAGGGCACGCAGGGAGGAATGGAGAAGGGAGCAACATGGTTTACGGGGGAGGAAAGGGCCCTGATCCCCTTCATAGGCTGCAGCTGGGAAGACTGTTTAAAAGGGCAAACAGCGCATGGCAAAGTTGTTGGAAGGAAAGCGTGCATTATCTTTGTCGAGGCTTATCTGGGTTTTGGCATCCTCCCAACTGTGGGTGCTGCGTTATCTTGTGGAAGCCTGCAATTTATCATCCTGGCCTGTTGTGTTAATTACTTCAGCGTGGTTTGTGTTGTTGTTTTTTTCATTTCTACTTATCTTTACTTTGGGTCCAGATTGCATTTCTTCCCTTCGTAGACTGTTTTTTTGGAAGAGTCTGATCTCCAGCCGAGGATAACTGGACATCGGGGGCCAAGTTGGAGGCATTAAAGGGAATTTATCTACTTTGGTGACTTTGTTATTTTTGTGCCACACCCCGGGTCATCACACAGTAGGAGCCCACCCCTGCCTATCTCTCTTCCCAATTCCACCCACCCCACCTGGCTGGAGGTACCTGAGAGAAATTCTTCCACTGGAGAAAACCCGGAGTAGGAAATTTCCTTCCGTATTATTCAGGAAAGTGCTAGGAACAACCAGGTAGTACCCAGGAGAAAGTTCACAATGGAGATGCACCTCTCGGTTGTAGGAATGAGAAGCTGTGCTCGCTACTGGCGGCGCAGAGAGCGTCTTGGGAAGGTTGAACTGTTTCTTCTCAATCTGGAAGACAAGAGAGCAGCACAGGGCTGAATACAGGAAGTCCTCGACTTGCAACAATTCATTTAGTGGCTGCTCAAAGTTACAAAAAAAAGTGACTCAGGGCCATTTTTTCAGAGTTACGACCTTAGCAGCCTCCACATGATCCCACGATCAAAATTCAGATGCTTGGGCACCTGATTCAGGTTTATGACCGTTGCATTGTCCCCCGGGTCACGTGATCACCATTTGCGACCTTCTGACAAGCAAAGTCAATGGGGTAAGCCCTGATTCACTTAACAGCCAGGCAGGGGTGGGATTCAAATTTTTAAACAACTGGTTCTGTGGGTGTGGCTTAGTTGGTGGGCGTGGCTTGGTGGTCATGTGACCAGGTGGGTGTGGCTTGGTGGTCATGCTATTGGCTGGGCGTGGCCAACTCAATATCACTCACATCGAGGCACGCATCTCCTCGCCTGGCCTCTCATGACTGTGGGGATGCTGCAACAGACCTAAGTGTGAAAAATGGTCATAAGTCACTTTTTTCAGTGCCATTGTAACTTTGAATGGTCACTTCACACAAGCACAGTACCAGCAAAGGAGGGGGAAAACTCCAGAGAAGTTCCTGAGACAGGAAGTCTAGTCCTGCCAAGAATGTAATAAGGGTTAACGGAGAGGCAGTTTCTGTAAGCGACACCAGAATGTTTCCTTCCTGCCTTCCTTACAGGATTAGGCCAGTAATTTCTTCTAACAACCGGTTCTCCGAACTGCTTAGAATGTTAACAACCGGTTCTAGCGAATAGGTGCAAACTGGTAGAATCTCACCCCTGCAGCCATGTTAGTAATTTATCCACTGAAGTGATTTACTGAACAACAGTGGGAAGAAATAGCAATATAGCGCTTAGACTTAAATACTGCTTCACAGAGGTTTTACAGCCGTCTCTACAGAATCAGCATTTTGCCTCCCACAATCTGGGTCCTCATTTTACCCACCTCGGAAGGACGGAAGGCTGAGTCAACCTTCAGCCTGGTGAGATTCGAACTGCCAATTTGCAGGCAGCCATTATTTGGGATGTTTAACTTTAAGACGGCATGCCATCTTCAGAGAAAAGCCAGTGGGTGACACAATAAAACCTCTCCTGTGAGGAAAAAAAACAACTTCCAAAATATAATACTGTACAATCTGGCTTCGTTCTGAGTTTGTGGGGCTGGCTAGTCAAACCCACGAGCCAAATTCTTCCAGGGAATTTTATGAGAGACCCAAACGACCTCGCGTTCTTTTAGTGCTTCTTCCCATGTCCTTTGGCCATTTTATTTTCCCATAAAAAAAATCCGTTACAGCAATATTTCATTTAATGGAAGGAGCAGTCCAGCTTCCAGCACATTCAATTTTGCTCCAGGAAAAAGAATAGACGGCTCTCTATGGGGTCAGCTAGGAAATAGATAACAGAATAGAGGTAGTCTTACAACAGTTCATTTAGTGACCATTCAAAGTTACAACGGTCCTGAAAAAAAATGACACAGGCCCGTTTTTCAAATTTGCAGCCTCCCTGTGTTTTACGTGATCAAAATTCAGACGTTTGGCGACTGGTTCATACTTATGATCATTGCTGTGTCCCAAGGGCAGGTGATCAGTTTTGACGAGTTTCTGACGAGGAAAGTCAACGGGGAAGCCAGGTTCACGTAGCAACCGGGCTGCTGACTTAACCACTGTAGTGATTCACTTAACAACTGGAGGAAGAAAAGTCGTAAAATGGAGGCAGAACTCAACTTGACAAATGTCTCAAAGGCAGTCCTCGACGTACGACCCCAACTGAGCCCAGAATTTTATGTTGCTGAGCGAGACCCTTGTGAAGTGGGTTTTTGCCCCATTTTTACGAGTTTGCTCCGCCACATTTGTTAAGGGAATCGCTGGATTTGTTAAGTGAGTAACCCGGTTGCGAAGGGAATCTGGCTTCCCCATTGACTTTGCTTGTCAGAAGGTCGCAAAAGGGGATCACGTGACCCCCAGGACATTGCAACCGTCATAAATATGAACCAGTTCAGAGGTGGTATTCAGCCAGTTCTGACAGATTCTGGAGAACCGGTAGCAGAAATTTTGAGGAGTTCGGAGAACCGGCAAATACCACCTCTGGCTGGCCCTGCCCCCATCTCTTCTCTGCCTCCCATTGAGTCCCACCTGATCGGGTGGCTCTTCTTTGGTTGCCCTGCAGAGGAGAACAGAACTGGAAAGCAGGTTAGTGGAGTGCAGAGGGAATGGGGATTTTGCAGTAACCTCCCCCCAGGAGTGTGGTGGAAATGGAGATTTTGCAGTATGCCCACCAAGCCACACCATGCCTACCAAGCCATCCTGCCCCCACCAACCCACCCCCACAGAACCGGTAGTAAAAAAAAAAAATTGAATACCACCACTGATACCAGTTGCCAAGCATCTGAATGTAAATCACGTGACCGAGGGGAATGCTGCAATGGTCGTAAGTGTGAAAAATGGTCATAAATCTTTTTTTTTTCCAGTACGGTTGTCACTTCGAAAAGTTCCCTAAGTGAGCTGTTGTAATTCGAGGACCATCTGTACTATCCACTTCCGGCACCCCAGTGATTCAGATGCCAAAGCTGCTAGGACAACATCACAATAATCCTATTCCATTTTCATCCTCAAACGCGGTGGTGGTATGTTAACGGTTCAGACCGGTTTGGCCGAACTGGTAGTAAAAACAAAGAATAGCCTTTGACCATCAGCTGAGGGGAGAAAGAAGAAAAAGTGCAGGATTGGGCCTCCCACTTGCCCCTGCACTTTCCTCTCCTTTATCCTCTGCGCTGATTGGCGCTGCGGGCCTCAGCAGCTGTGGGGAAAGCCGCGTGCATGTTACACGCATGCACATTAGGTGCGCGCGCATTAGGTGCGGGCGCCCGGGAACACCGAATCGGTAGTAGAGCAGGTAGGATCCCACTGCTGCTCAAACTGCAAGGCCTTCAGATGTCCCAGCGTTCACCTGAATTCATTTCTCTCGGCAATCTTGAGGACTAGAATCTTACCTTCCTGGAAAACGGAAAGAACGCGTCTGCCCCGCGTGGCCACCTCCTCTTTCCTACCTTCCATATGTGCAAGCCCACGGCATGGTAATTCTTCCCTCGGACGTTATCCGCCAAGGAGGGGTCGGCTTCCGGGAGGCGAGGCCAAGCGCGGATCCTGCCAGCCCAATCTGCGGTGTGCTTCCGGGGTTTCTGCAGGAGGGCAACGCACAGCTCACTCTGCTCGCAGACTCTCAGCCAGAATTTGGGGTTGGTGGGGAAGGTGCTGTTGTTGCGGCAACCCCCCGCCGACTGCCCTCGCACCCAGGACCCATACAGCTTCTGCGTGTGGCTCAGCACTCTGTCTGTCGGAAGGAGGGAGGAAAAGATACTCGATCACGACTCTGCTACTACTGGAGAGGAACTCAACTTTTAATATATTAATATTCCAAGACGTTTCGAGTAACGAAACTTTTTGTCATCCCCCCCACCATCGGAGCCTGAATCTGTGGGGGGAAGACGAGCCGGAACTGGAGCCGACAGAGATTGAGGGGGGCGGCTTTGATGGCTTGGGATGAAAATGGAGAACAGCAGACCCAGTCAGGCCAGTGCCTTTCAGGATTAGGACGGCTTGTAGGCAGGGAGGAAGGGGGGCAGGATGACCGGGAGAGACTAAGCAGTGACCGTAAGAGACGGAGCTCAGGCGATGAGAGCAAGGACCATCCCCTCCTGATCCTCAAGCATGGAGAGTGGAGAGAAGGCGAGAACAGTGCAGGCTGACCCAACTGCTCGGGAGGAGAGCGTCTCGCCCCTCTCCACAAGGCACACCAGGGGACTGAGACTTAAGGAGACACTGTGGGGAGGGGCATTTGTCGGGAACAAATGCTGAATTCCGGGAATGTTGAGTGCCGACGTTGGAACTTTCCTAGATTCCTTGCATTATTTCTGGATTTCTCGATTACTTGCCGTACTCTTTTGCTTCCAAGATTCGTTGACTTGCCTTGCTGGATTTCTTGCTGTGCAGCCGTGGTGTTCACAGCATTGGGCTGGACTGTTTGCAGCCAGAGGCTGCTTGAGAGGTATGTGTGTGTGTGTGTGAGATGACCCAGAGTGTAACGCAAACGTAACAAAATCCAAAATGTAAATAAATGTCCTTTAATGCCTCCAACTTGGCCCCGCTGTTCAATAATTCTCAGTTGGAGATAAAACGTACTCAAAAATAGTCTTCAAAAGAAAGCAATACAGTCCGAATTTAATGAGCAGATAGAGGTGAAAATAAAAACCAAACAAACTACAATGATGAAATTTCCACAACGGAACAGGAGAAGCAATTACCAAATTCAAGGAGGTAACAAGGCACAGTCTGTTGGAAGGACGCCAACCAAGATAACCTCAAACCCAAATAAAACACGCTTTGTCTCCAGCGTTTGCCAGAACGCAGGTCCAAACTCTTATGCAGTTCTCACACCTGCAGCCCATGAAGAGGATCAAGGCCCTCTCCTCCCGAGTAGACCACGTCTCTCCCTTATCCTCTCCTCCCTGCGTGCCTTAGGATAGATAGAGGATGGGCCTGGGTCGTCCTGGCCTGAATCTAACCAAAAAGTAATACAGGTTAGTCCTTGAACTTACAACACTTCGTTTAGTGATCGTTGAGAGTTACAACGGCATCTATCAAAGTGATGGATGCATGTTTTTCACACTTACGACCGTTGCAGCATCCCGGCGGCCATGTGATCAAAACTCAAGACGCTTGGCAATTGGTTCGTATTTATGACGGTCGCCGTGTCCTGGGATCCCCTTTGGTGACCTTCCGGCAAGCGAAGTCAGTGGGGAAGCCAGGTTGACTTCACAACCGTGTCACTCACTTAACAACTGCAGTGATTCACTTAACAACTGTGGCAAGAAAGGTCATAAAATGGGACCAAACTCACTTAAGAACTCTCTCGCTTAGCAATGGAAGTTTTGGCCCTCAATTGTGGTCATAAGTCAAGGACAACCTGTATTTCATTTTTTACCTGAATTTGAGGAAAATTTTTCACAAAATATGATTCATGTAACTGCTAGCAAATTCAGATAGCAGCTTGTGAACCGATTCATCTGAAATATTAAACCCAAATTGTGATTCACTCAATAATTGTGGCAAGAAAGGCCGTAAAATGGGGCGAAATTCACGTAACTACTGTCTCGCTTAGCAACAGAAAATTTGGACTCAATTGCGGTCGTACGTCGAGGACTACCTTAAAAGGGTAGGCGTAAAAAGATTTATTCTTATTAACTGAATGAAGCCAACTCTCTTATCTCCTTGCCTCAGATTTTTGTTTTCTACACATGTTCAGAATTCACTGAAGAGAAAGACAGTTAGAAAATGGTCACCTCAGCCTCCTGTTTGGATGCTGTTAGGCAGGGCCTCCTTGTTCCTTCTCCTCTTCCTAAGTCGAGGACTGCAGACTGTAGTCTTTGACTTACGACCACAATTGTGCCGAAAATGTCTGTTGCTAAGTGAGACATTGGAAGAATTTCTCAGGTACCTCCAGCCAGATGGTGTGGGCGAGGGTTGAATTGGGAAGAGATAGGTGGACCCTTGAATCTGTGGTCCTTCAATTATGTGATGACCCGGGGCGTGGCACAAAGGCAACACAGTCAGATAATTAATAGGAGTCCCTTTATTAGCTCCAACTTTGCCCCCAATGTCCTGGTTACCTTCTGGCTGGAGAAAAACTCTCCCAGGAACAGCCTTGGGCTGCAGAGAATCAAATCCAAAATGTGGTCAACAAAAAGTGTAACTTTAAGTCCAATCAAGCCAAACTGAGGTAATTAGTCCAGCAGGGCAGGAGCAAGAATTCCAGGTGCGAAGGCACGGCAATAACTCAATACGGTTGGGAAGACACCAAGAGCCCAGATAAACAAAGTCAACACAAGATAAACTCACGTTTGCTCCCAGCAGCTGCCGCACTCAGCATGCATCTCTTTTAAGCTTTCTTCCCAGGTCTGGCTAATGAAGGGAATCAGGGCCCTTTCCTCCCCCGTAAGCCACGCAACCCATGTTGCTCTCTTCTCCGTTCCTCCCTGCATGCCCTAGGATGAAGAGGGGGTGGGCCTGGGTCTTCCTCTGAACTCCCTCTCCCTTGTTCTACCTCTCCCCTGCTCTGCCCAGCCAGACTTTGCCCTTCCCCAGTTTCCTCCACAGCCAACGGAGCCACACTCCCACTCCCTGTCAGCTGTTTGTCTTCCTCCTCGGATTCAGACTCCAACAGAGGCATGACAACTTATGAGCACAATGGAGCCCAACATTTCTGTTGATAAGTGAGACATTTGTTAAGTGAATGTTGCCCCATTGTACAATCTTTCTTGCCACAGTCGTTAAGCGAATCACTGCAGGTGTTAAATTAGTGACATGGTTGTGAAGTGAATCTGGATTTCCCCATTGACTTTGCTTGTCAGACGGTCGCAAAAGGGGATCACAGGACCCCAGGACACCGCAATCGTCATAAATATGAGTCAGTTGCCAAGCATCTGAATTTGGATCATGTGACCACAGGGATGCTGCAATGTTCGTTGAAAAACTGTCATAAGCCATGTTTTTTTTCAGTGCTGTAACTTTGAATGGTCGCTAAACAAACTATTGTATGTCAAGGACTATATGTACTTGTGTCCCAAAAGTGTTTTTTTTTCCAGGAGGCAACTGGCTTTTTTCTGGGTTTTTTTTTCTTTTGAAGAGGTTTCGCTTCTCCCCCAAGAAGCTTCTTCAGCT
Source organism: Notechis scutatus (assembly GCF_900518725.1). The sequence goes on along the minus strand of NW_020717057.1, from coordinate 232,849 downwards.
TCAATAGTATAGTTGGGAATGGAAGGATTTATACTCCTTGCAGACAGCTGGCCATTTGCATCGTTTTTAATGGGTTGTTGAGGCCACTTGCAGTCCAAAGGTGCTTTTTCAGGAAGCAACTGGGCTTCCTTGTTTTTTCTTTTGAAGACGTTTCGTTTCTCCTCCAAGAAGCTTCTTCAGCTTCGATAGCATAGTTGGGAATAGAAGGATTTGTGCTCCTTGCAGACAACTGGTTGTTTGCATCCTTTTAGAGGGTCGTTAAAGCACCTATGGGCAGGGCCGCCGAGAGGATTATTAATGTTGGAACAAGACTAATATGGGCCCCCTCACCTACACATTAACATCTCCCCTCCCCCCCACACACTACCCTGTGGATTTCGCATTACTCCTTGCACTGACGTAACTCCTAAGGAACCAAGAGGCTCATTTAAAAAAGGGGGTGCGACTGCCAGAGCAGTGAAACAGATCGGGAAGCCGGGAGGGGTGAGGGCGAAGTACGGAGAAGCGGCGTTGCAGTCTGCGCAGCCCACAAGTAGATGGTTTTTTTTTTCCGTCTAGGAGAATGATTCACTTTAGTCCAGGGGTCTCCAACCTTTTGGACCTCAGGGACCACCAAACTTATAATTTTAAATCCTGCAGAGCAATAATATAAATTTTGACTGACGGTGGCTTGCTGACGTTGGTGGGAAAGTCGGTCCCATATTCCAGAGCTGCAGTAGTCACAGGACTGGCCCTCTGGTCATGCTGGAGCAGCTGCTCTTCCACCCAGGTGCATCGGCCTACCATGGACTGGAGGAGGAGCTGCTCCGGGATGACCAAAGGGCCAGTCTTGTGGCTACTGCAGCTCTGGAATATGGGACCGACTTTCCCACCAATGTCCGCAATGTCCACCCCGGGGCGGATTTCCCTCCCCTGCCGTTGGTCTTACCTTCCAGTTCCAACTCACATGGCTCTACTCAAGGTAAGGTTTGCGCTCAGCTGAAGGGTGGGAGCCAGCGGGTGGGCGGGCCATGCGTTCCCGTGCAACCTGGATTAATTGCTTTGGGGGGGATGACATTTCTCTGCGGACCACCAAAATTTTCTCACAGACCACCGCCAGTGGTCCCCGGCCCACCAGTTGGCAACCACTGCTCTACGAGTGAAGGAAAAGTGACACTTCCCTCGCCCTCCCCCTCCCCCTTCCAGTTTATCCTCCTGCGTTTTAAAGCCTCCTCTTTGCCAGTTACCCTTTGGCACGGCTGGTGTGCGAAGATCCTCCGACTAATCTAACTGTGGCGCCTCCTTCTTTTTGGCGTGAAGGATTTCGAAAGGATGAGAAGTGGGCGCGTCCACATTGAAACACCATCCCGCTGTTTTTCTTTTTAAAAATTTGATTTTGTAAAAAAAAAACTTTTTAAAAGATTTTCCCCTTCATGGGCCCCCCTTTGAGCTGCATGGGCCCTGGAACAATGTACTGTCTGTACCCCCAGCTCTCCTGCTTATGGGACAACCATGACCTGGATGACTGAGAGAATCGCTACAGACTTTCTGTACTTGTATTTCGCAAAAAGGTCCTTTCTTTTAAAAGCTGGCTCTTTTCCGGCACTACATACCGGTGTAAAGGCTCTGAAGCTGTCCTTCTTCAGTGACAGGGTACCCGGTGATAACCTCATCGAATTCCATGAAGAATTCCTCTTCTTCAGCCCAAAAGTCTCCTTCTTGGAGCTGGGATAAAAGTTCAGCGCCCACCACAGGATCCAATTGATTCCATCCTGGCCCTCTGAAAACCAGAAATCACAGTGAGTATTAATACGATTTTACAAGCTTTTGGGCAGCTTACAATACTATAAATATTGTAAGGCAAAGGGTAAAGGTTCCCCTCGCACATAACTGCTAGTCGTTTCTGGCTGTAGGGGGCGGTGCTCATCTCCGTTACAAAACTGAAGAGCCAGCGCTGTCCGAAGACGTCTCCGTGGTCATGTGGCTGGCATGACTAAACACCAAAGGCGCACGGAACGCTGTTCCTTTCCCACCAAAGGGATCCCTATTTTTCTACTTGCATTTTTTTACATGCTTTCGAACTGCTAGGTTGGCAGAAGCTGGGACAAGTAACAGGATGCCACAATCAGCTGTCGGGCGGGCAGCGCACGCATGTGCGCAGTTGTACCATTTCTGGGCGAGTGCTTGCATGCTGGCAGTAATGGCTCGGCATGCCACTTCCAGCACGCGTGCCATAGGTTCGCCACAACGGCGTTCGACAATCTGCCACGAACTCTGGGGAAAGGGGATGTGAGAGGGGATCCCGCTCGGGGGAAACCAAAAGTAACGGCTGTATCTCCCTGAGATGCTGCCTCAAGGTCACCCGGATGGGAGAAGAAAGCAGCTGCATACCAACCTACGCTGGACGTGACTGTTCTGAAAACATCTTGTTTTGGACCTGATTGGTCATGAGGGGGTGGCAGGTGGGAGGAGTTAGTGATGGGGAGGCATTTAGGGGAGGGAACTTAGGGGTTTCGGCGTGCGATTCTCAGTTCTGGCTCTGCCTGATCGCAATACACTCGACTTCTAATCAAACTATTCCTTTCCCAACGAATGGAGCAAAGGATCGATTTTACGGAGAGGTTGAAGCAATGGCGGGTCTGACGGAAACACTATGGTAGATGCTGGAGCCAACATGCGGCCCACTCACCCTTCCCTCCAGGGGCCCTTCCAGCAGCGCCTCCCCCAGGGATTCCGGATTCGCAGAAGGATGGTCTCTTTCCGGGATACTTTGGAAAGGTCCTGCATGTCAACCACGATGAAGGCGTGGAACTCTCCCAGTTGGCTTGTCCCTGGAGTGCAGAAAAGAGATAACACGGTAGCCACCATTTCATCCAATTTCTGAGCGCTTAAATTAGGCGACGGAAACTCCTGGGAAGCCCAGGTGAGGATGGTGGGAGGGGCTTCAAAAGAGGGGGAGGGGCTTCAGGGAGGATGATCTCCAGTCACTGACATCACCTGGGCCAGTGATGGGATTCAAATTTTTTTACTAACATTTCTGTGGATGTGGCTTGGTGGGCGTGGCATGGCTCGGTGGGTGTGGCTTGGTGGGCGTGGCAGGGGAAGGATACTGTAAATTCTCCATTCCCTCCGCACCCCACTAACCTGCTTTCCAGCTCCGTTCTCCTGTGCAGGGCAACCAAAGAAGACCCAGCCAATCAGCTGGGACTCAAGAGGCGGAGAATAGTGGCTTGGTGGGCGTGGCAGGGGAAGGATTTACTGCAAAAACCCCATTCCTTCCCCACCCCACTAACCTGCTTTTCAGCTCTGTTCTCCTCTGCAGGGCAACCAAAGGAGACCCAGCCGATCAGCTGGTGGACTCGGGAATAGATGGGGGCGGGGCCAGTCAGAGGTGGGATTTGCCGGTTCTCCGAACTACTCAAAATTTCCACTACTGGTTCTCCAGAACTGGTCAGAACCTGCTGAATATCACCTCTGCACCTGGCTATGTCCTGATCTAACCTGCTTGGTGGCACCGTGCAGGGAATTTTGGGGGTCCCAATTTGTGCTGGGGTGTCGTAAGCAGAGGTGGTATTCAGCCGGTTCTGACCAATTCTGGAGAACTGGTAGCGGAAATTTTGAGTAGTTCAGAGAATGGCAAATCCCACTTCTGACTGGCCCCGCCCCCATCTATTCTCTGCCTCCCGGTGTCCACCAGCTGATCGGCTGGGTCTCCTTTGATTGCCCTGCAGAGGAGAACAGAGCTGAAAAGCAGGTTAGTGGGGTGGGGAAGGAATGGGGGTTTTGCAGTAAATCCTTCCCCTGCCACGCCCACCAAGCCACGCCCACAGAACCGGTAATAAAAAAAATTGAATACCACCACTGGTCGTAAGGACACCAACACGCTGCATGGAAAGCAGTTTGGTTTATTTCCAGGAGTACAGAATGTGACCGCGGAAGTTACCTATAAATGGGGTCCAGAAATTAAGACATTTTTACAGAAAAATTGTCTTTCCTGGGGCAATGGAGTTTGAGTGTTGTCCTTTTGGGGTTGTGTGATGGTGTGGTTCTCCTGGGAGACAATTTTAATTAACTTGATTTGTGTTAACAAGGCTTCCTTCTTTGATGTGTGGATTAAGTCTGTCTAACTTATTTGGGGGTTTTGAGGAAGTTTGGGTAAAAGATTTTCCTGTTCTTTTTACTCAGCTTATAACTAGGTAGTCCTCGACTTACGAATACAATAGAGTCCACAATTTCTCTGGCTAAGCAAAACAGTTCTGAAGTGAATTTTGCCCCGTTTTACGACCTTCCTTGCCACTATTGTGAAGTGAATCAGCGTATTATTCAGTTAGGAACAAAGTGGATAAGTGAAATCTGGCTTCCTCATTGACTCTGCGTGTCTGAAGGTCACAAAAGAGGATGACGTAACCCCGGGAGACACTGCAACAGTCATAACTATGAACCAGTTGCCAAGCATCTGAAATCTGATCATGTGACCATGGGGGATGCTGCAACGGTTGTTAAGTGTGAAAAACCATCATAAGCCACTTGTTTCAGTGCCGCTGTAACTTCGAATGGACACTAAATGAATGATTGTAGGTCAAGGACTGCTTTTAAATTGTTTCTAGTGTCTGTCAACTGTGGATTTCTGTTAATGGTGAAGGGAAGTTGGAGACAGTATAAGGCAGGGGTGTCAAACTGGATTTCTTGGGGGGGGGGGGGCTAGATGAGCATTGTAGTGGCCCAGACCAGGGGGGCAGGGGTGAGATGGGATGAACGCAGTGGTGGGATTCACATTTTTTTCTGTGGGCGTGGCTTGGTGGGCGTGACAGGGGAAGGATAGTGCAAAATCTCCATTTCCACTCCTGGGGGAAGGTTACTGCAAAATCCCCATGCCCTCCCCACCAACCTGCTTTCCAGCTCCATTCTCCTGTGCAGGGCAACCAAAGAAGACCCAGACAATCAGCTGGGACTTGGGAGGCAGAGAATAGATGGGGGCGGGGCCAGTCAGAGGTGATATTTGCCGGTTCTCTGAACTACTCAAAATTTCCACTACCAGTTCTCTAGAACCGGTCAGAACCGGCTGAATGCCACCTCTGGACGAACGGCCTCCTGCAGCAACCTGCCAGCCAAAACGGGCCACAGGCAGCCCCCTGCACACCCCGTTTTCGGCCTAGACAATCTCCTAACCCTAACCTGCCGGCCAAAATGGACCACGGGAGGTCCACAGGTGGGCCCCTGTACCCCGTTTTGGCCAGCAGTGTGCTGCAGGAGACTGTCCAGGCCGAAAACATTTTTTTACTAGCAGAAGCGCTGCAGGCCGGTCTTTTTGCTACCATGCTTCTCCAAAAACACAACCCACCTCAGTAATAAACCCAACCCTAGTTTTCAGGGGTGGGTGGGCCTAATATTAGCCCTACCCCGAAAATAAGTCCAGGGGGGATGAGCGTGGCCAGTACGAGTGGCGGCATGGGTACAGGTGGGGGGAGGGCAACCGTCCGGCTGGAGTTGCAGCCCACTGGCCCCTTGGGGCAGCGCAAATACTGCTTTTGCCCTTCTCTTACTGGGCGCAGCGCTTCTGTTTCTTGGGCCGCTTCCCCGAAGCCACCAGCTTCCGCGGCCAGCTGCTTTGTTTTTTCCCCTCTTTTTGGGAGGCTCGCGGGAGGAAAATGGGGAGGGGGGATTTTGCTGCCTGTCATCCATTCCTCAAGCTCAGGACAGACTGAGGGAGGGATGGCAGGCAGGAAAATTCCCCCTCCCCATTTTCCTCCCGCTCACCGAAAAAGCCTCCATTCCGAACGCTGAAGGTTCGGAATGGAGGCGACGGTGCGTCCACGGCGCGCCCAGCTCACCGAGTCTGGCCTGCTGCACCTCAAAAAAAGTAAGACCTCTGTTGTGGTTCACCACCAGCCGGTGCAGGCCACAGCGGTTATCGGACAGTGTGGACGAAAGGGAATCCAGTCAGGGAGTCTGGAGAGGACTTGGACGAGGGTCCTGCGTCCGATGCAGGAATGGGGCCAGGACCATCTGAGAGTGGGGTGCTGCCTTGGGAGCCTTTGGAGTCTGGCAGCAGCGAGGCAGAGGACCCAGGGGAGCCTGTTCCCAGTGCGCGTGTGCGCAGAGCTGCTAGAAGGTGAGAGCAGCTGAAGCAGAAGGGGCGACTCAGGAGTAAGGCTGGGAGGTGATTGCCCCTCCCATAAGGGATAAAAGTCAGACCTCAATGACGAACGCTTTGCGGGAAGCAAAGCAGTTCAATTAGATTCTGAGTCCTTCTTGAAGCTCTGCACTCTGGTTGGTTTTTTTCTGGTACTGTTATAATTAATTTGGATACTTCTGTTTTTGGCAGCATTCCACAGCACTGACAGGCGCCTGCTTATCTTGGGGAACTGTTTAAGATTAGTTTTGGCTGTGAATGAAAATAATTCCCAGCATTGCAGTAAAGTAGGTTTTGCTTTTAAAACAAGTTTGTGTTTAATTACGTCTGACGAAGCCTGGGTCAGAACAACCTCCTCAAAAATAAGCCCAGGTGCTTATTTTCAAAAAGTCTAAAAGAAAATAAGACTCGGTTTTATTTTCTGAGAAACATGGTATTTGTGCCGGATCTAACGGGCTGGATCTGGCTTGTGGGCCTTCAGTTTGTCACCTCTGGTATAAGGGATACAATATTTTTTGACGTGAAACTTTCCATAGAACTAAAAGTGGCTCGGTAAAATTCTCCCCTTCCCCTACCTTGCCGTGAACTGAAGACGGAGCAGCTCATGACACATTTCTCCTTCAGGTTCATCAACTGTCTGAACACCGTTTTCTCCAAGACTTTGCCGGCCCGCTCTCGTTCAGGATTTTGGCTCAGGTCTTTCAATGACCAGCGTTCCGCAAGGCCTCCGGTCAGATCGACGAGGGCATCGGCTACCTGGCCTGCCCAGAGCTGCTCGTAAGATCCATGAACCCTAAAAACAGAAAGATCCAAACACAGTGTCATGCCTCTGTTGAAGTCTGAATCCGAGGAGGGAGATGAACAGCTGACAGGGAGTGGGAGTGTGGCTCCGTTGGCTGTGGAGGAAACTGGGGAAGGGCAAAGTCTGGCTGGGCAGAGCAGGGGAGAGGTGGAGCAAAGGAGAGGGAGTTCAGAGGAAGACCCAGGCCCACCCCCTCTTCATCCTAGGGCATGCAGGGAGGAATGGAGAAGAGAGCAACGTGGGTTACGTGGCTTACGGGGGGAGGAAAGGGCCCTGATTCCCTTCATTAGCCACACCTGGGAATGAAAGTTTAAAAAGAACTGAATGCTGACTGAGGTAGCTGCTGGGAGCAAATGTGAGTTTATCCTGTGTTGCCATTGCTTATCTGTGTTCCTGGCGCCTTCCCAACCGTGTTGAGTTTATTGCCGCTCCTTCACGTCTGGAATTCCTTCTCCTGCCTGCTGGACTAATTATCTCATTTTGCCTTCAATTGGACTTATAGTTACAGTTTCTGTTGACCACGTTTTGGACTGAATTTTCTGCAGCCAAAAGCTGTTCCTGGGAGAGTTTTTCTCCAGCCCAGAAGGTAACCAGGACATTGGGAGCAAAGTTGGAGCTAATAAAGGGACTCCTATGGATTATCTGACTGTGCTGCCTTTGTGCCACGCCCTGGGTCATCACACACAACTAGTCCTTGACATACGACCAAAACTGAGCCCAATATGTAGGTTGTTAAGTGAGAAATTTGTTAAGTGAGTGCTCCATTTTACAAATTTTTCTTGACCCCTTTGTTAAGTGAATCAATGCTGTTCTTAAATTAGGAACGTGATTGTTAAGTGAATAGGGCTTCCCCCATTGACGTTCCTTTTCACAAGGTCACAAAAGGAGATCATGTGAATCCGGGACACTGCAACCATCATAAATGTGAGTCAGTTGCCAAGCATCTGAATATAAATCACAGGACCATGGGAATGCTGTGATGGTCGTAAGTGAGAACAAACTATGGCAAGAAAAGTCGTAAAATGGGGTAAATCTCAACCTGGGATGATCCGGGTCGTGGTCCAAAAGCAACAAAGTCACAAAAGTAGGTAAAGTCCCTTTAATACCTCCAACTTGGCCCCCAATGTCCAGTTATCATCGGCTGGAGACAAAACTCACCCAAGAACAGTTTTTAAAGGGAAAAAATTCCAAAGAACATATAGATTATAAATAAAAACCAACACAAACCACACTGCAGCAATTAACGAGACAGGGCAGGATAAGGAATTGCAGACTTCAAAAGATAATGAAACACACACAGTTGGGAGGACGCCACAACCCAGATAAGACTTGACAAAGATAATGCACACTTTGCTTCCAGCAAGGAGTGTGCACAAACTATCTTTTTAAATCCTGTTTTCCCAGCTGCAGCTAATGAAGGAAATCAGGGCCCTTTTCTCCCCCGTAACCCATGTTGCTCCCTTCTCCGTTTCTCCCTAAATGAAGAAGAGGATGAAGAGGAGGTGGCCCTGGGTCTTCCTCTGAAGGCCTCGCCGGACTGTGCCCTTCCCCAGTTTCCTCCACAGCCACTGGAGCCACACTCCCACTCCCTGTCAGCTGCTCGACCTCCCCCTCGGAATCAGATTCCAACAAGGGCATGACACAACCACTGTTTCACCTAGCAACAGAAATTTCGGGCTCTATTGTGGTCGTAAGTCAGGGACCACCTGTAACCAGAGTGACTGTGCCCATCACATACTTGGCATAGGCTTTCTCCAGCAGGGGAAGCCAAAACACATCTTCCGTCTGGCACTGGGAGAAGCAGAGCTTGCCCCCCAGACAAGGCAGCCGATCATCGATGGTCACCTCCACCCAGTGGCCAAACTGCCAGATACGGCAAGTGAAACATCCTCGGTATTTCTCATCCTTCCAACTGGGCTGACCTGGAGGTATCACCTGTGATAAGAGAAGAACCACTCATTGGTACGAATGCAACTGGTCGAAACAGCCGTCAAGTTTCCTAGACTTAAGTGCTTAAGCCAGGGTTCCTCAAACTTTTTAAACAGGGGGCCAATTCCCTCAGACTGTTGGGGGGGCCCCGTATTGCTGGGTGGGTGTGGCTAGGTGGGCATGTGACGGGGTGGGTGTGGCCAATTTAGCAGTCCATTAAAAAACACACACACAAAAATTAAACTTTAATTTGGTATGCTCCTGGGGGTGGAAAGCAGGTTAGTGAAGGGATGTGGCTGCCTTGGGATGTGTGTGAGGGACTTCTGTTTGCGTGTGTGTGTGTATGTCTTTTATTCTCTCTCTCTCTCTCCTTCCTTTCTTCCCTTTCTCCCTCCCTCTTTCTGTTTTTCTGGAGGCCAGAGAGGCCAAAAACGGGCCCATTTTTGGCCTCCCCAGCCTCCAGTACGACTCTGCTGCCCAAAAATGTGCCCGTTTTTCGGCCTCCAGAAGGTGGGGTGATGTGGGCAGGGCAGCCTCATGGTCCGTGGGGGCCGTAGTTTGAGGACCCCTGGCTTCCCATCCAACCTTTCCGAATACTCCAAGATTCTAGTCCTTATGGAGGCAAGGGGCATTTGAAAATGCACATCGTTTTTGCACAACAGTGGAAGAACGAAGAGATCCCTACAGATGAAAGTGGAGTTTTAAAAAAAAAAAATAGAATGCAGAGATGTACAGATCAACACTCAAAATAAAAGAGAAGGAAGAAACAGAATACTTTTTTTTAACATGAGACTCATTTTACCAATGGTTAGTTAACAGAAACAGAAGTTAGAAACTCAAAAGTTTAAGAGAATGATATTCTCTTAAACTATACAATGAACGTTTATTAGTATGGATAAGCAAATACAGTTATTATGCGATTATTATCAAGGCTATAATTTCATTTAACTGGAGATTCCTCAACTGTGACATTTTGGGTGCAGGTATGCAAATGTTATAAGTTTCACTTAGAAATCTCGTACTCCTGAGGACCTGTACCCCAGATGGCAGGAGAGATCTTACCTTGGTTAGCAGGTATTTGTTTTTCTGCAAAGCGGCACAGGCACAGAGAAACCAGCAATCTCCCAGCATGCCTTGCTTGACCTGCCATTCATGTTGATTGTCTGAAAATAACCGAGGTGAAGAGCAGATCTCCTGAGGGGGAAGAAAAAAAAGAGAATTTAGAGAGGAAACACACTATGTTTGCAATGTTTTTTTTCCTTTTTTCCTTCCTTCCCTTCCTTCTCCTTCCTTTTCTGACTCCCTCCCCCTCCCTTCCTTCTCTCCCACCCTCTCTCCTTCCTTTTCTTCCTCCCTCCCTCTCCTTCCTTCCTCTTGTTCCTCCATCCCTTTCCTTTCCTCTCCCTCCCTCCCTCCTTCTCTCCCTCCCTCTCCCTTCCTTCTCTCCCACCCTCCCTCCCTTCCTCCCTCTCCTTCCTTCCTCTTGTTCCTCCGTCCCTCTTTCCTTTCCTCTCCCTCCCTCCCTCCATCTCTCTCCCTCCCTCTCCCTTCCTTCTCTCCCACCCTCCCTCCTTTTCTTCCTCCCTTCCTTCCTCCCTCTCCTTCCTTCCTCTTGTTCCTCCATCCCTCTTTCCTTTCCTCTCCCTCCCTTCCTCCTTCTCTCTCCCTCCCTCTCCCTTCCTTCTCCAACCCTCCCTCCTTCCTTTTCTTCCTCCCTTCCTTCCTCCCTCTCCTTACTTCCTCTTGTTCCTCCGTTCCTCTTTCCTTTCCTCTCCCTCCCTTCCTCCCTCCTTCTCTCCCTCCCTCCCTCTCCTTTTCTTCCTTTCCTCTTTTCCTCCCTCCCTCTCTCCCTTCCTGCTCCTTCCTTTTCTCCCTCCCTCTCCTTCCTCCCTCCCTGTTTCTCTCCCTCTCCCTCCCTCCCTTCTTAAATGTATATGCCGCCTGACTTCCAGCAACTCTTAACAGTTATTATTGATATAGATTTGTTGATATTGTATGTTAGGAATGATAATCACCTAACAGTTGGGTTGGCAATATATAAACCAGGATAGTTATTTAATGTTGTTTAAGAGAATGCTGTAATAGTGATTGGCTGAGGTTCCTCCAATGGCCATAAGATGGAGCCAGAAACCTGGTTTGTTCTTGCATTTTTCCTTTTGCCATTTTGCGTGATCGTCATTCTGCTTGGATTGCTGTGAGTCTTGCAACTGTTAGCAAACTTCATTTACTGAACTTTGTGTATGATACTAGACTTCGTTTTTGACAGGAAAGTGCTAGGAATTTAATCCACCATGATTTTCAAAAACAAACCTGAGGTCTCAGCCAGTAAATTTCTCCTTTGAACTGAGCCAACGGAGTAGAACAGTTGAAAAAGAGAGAATCGTCGCTAGCCGGAAACGCAAGGTCCTTGTAGAGGTCTCCCTTCGGATCTGCCAGGACCCCGATGCCCAGCATCTTTTATAAATCTTCAAGGACCTGCAGCCCCTTCAGAGGCAACTGGGGACTTGATTTAAATCTGCAAAACATGTTAGGAGGCCAGGAGAGAGAAATTGCTTTAAAATGGTGTTTTAAGAAAGTAGGCTTATTTTTGAACAACCCAACATAAAAAAAAATAGTCTTGATGGTAACCTGCAGTTATATTTCATTTTTTTTTCTCCTTCTCAACATATTTAAAATGTGCTGGCTTTTTTTTTTAATTGAAGAAATCATAGCATAAAATTATAACGGATAAAGGAAGATCAACCAAGAGGAAAACAAAAAGAAAAACAACAAAACAAAAAAAAAGGAGAAAAAGTTTACAGATGCAATTACAAATTGAATGCCAACCTTGAAATATCCGTACTTTGTACCATTAATACTTAAAGGAAAAATATCGTTAATGCAACAAATAAAAGAATTAATCTGCACAATTTCATCTAATCTTACGAAGCTTCTCCTCCGGAAATACAGAATTGCTAACTAGGGCATACAAAACTTTTGCTAGACCAATACTCAAATTCATCTCATCTGTCAGGAATCCACACTGTATATCGGACATTAATACAATTGAGCAAGTCCAGAAGTATTTCACGAGAAAAGCACTACACTCCTCTGCTCGCAACACAATACCCTACATCACCAGGCTTGAAATTTT
>NW_020717057.1:158671-201831 GCF_900518725.1 Notechis scutatus | reverse complement strand
GAGGGAGAGAGGGAGGGAAGGAAGGGAGAGTGGGAAGGAAGGAAGGAGGGAGAGTGGGAAGGAATGGAAGGAGGGAGGGAGGAAGGAGGGAGAGAGGGAGGGAAGGAAGGGAGAGTGGGAAGGAAGGAGGGAGAGAGGGAAGGAATGGAGGGAGGGAGGAGGGGGGGAGGGAGGGAAGGAAGGGGGAGTAGGAAGGAAGGAAGGAAGGAGGGAGGGAGGGAGGGAGGAGATTATGAGACTGGAGGGAGGGTCTCAGGAAAGTCCTGCCTTAGCATTTGGCCACCACAGGTGCCTCCGACACAAGTGACGTCCAGCTAGCCACGCCCACCCTGGCCACAACCGAAGTCCAACACAACCCTGATGTGGCCCTCAATGAAACTGAGCTTGACACCCTGCTCTAGAAAGATCCAAGCTGGCCTTGGCAACCCTCTCAATTTAAAGGCGCAATGCCCAGCTTGAGACGGAACTTACCGTAAGTCTCCGTCGTGATTCGGCGCTGAGCGTAAGTGGCCAGCCCTTCGCTCAACCACATCTCTTCCCAGGTGGCATTGGTGACGGCGTTGCCAAACCAGCTGTGGGCTACCTCGTGGATGATGTCGATGATGAGGAACTCATCGCTCTCCAAGATGGAGGAGATGACGAAGGTCAAACATGGGTTCTCCATGGCAACGATGGGGAATGAGGGAGGGAGGAAAACGATGTCGTACCTGGAAGCAAGAGAAGGAAATCAACTCTGATCAACCTGCAAATCTTGAAGCCATCATTCTCAAAGCAGGTAGACAGACAGACAGGCGAAAAAAAGATATGCATAAATAAAATTCCCTCACAAATTGCCTCACTTGTTAAATGAATCACTGCAGTTGTTAAATTAGTAAGGCGGCCGTTAAGTGAATCCGGCTTCCCCAATTGACTTTGCTTGTCAGAAGGTCGCAAAGGGTGATCACATGACCCCAGCAGGACTCTGTAACCGTCATAAATATGAGTCAGTGGCCAAGCATCTGAATTTTGACCACGTGACAATGGGGATGTTACAACAGTCAAAACTGTGAAAAACGGCCGTAAGTCCCTTTTTTTTCAATGCCATTGTACATTTGAACGGTCACAATGCGAATAGTTAAAAGTTGAGGACTACTCACATTAATTAAAAATTGTTATAAGAGAAAAAAGGGTTGGGGGTTAATGTAACTGGAGAGCAACAGCTGCCTATCAAGAATCTCTTGTGATCCAAGGTATATCCTGTCTCTCCTCTATACCCTGTTAGTAATCCTAACCCAGTAAATTAAGATGAAAGGAAGAAACTGGTTTTATTTATTTATTTATTTATTGAATTTATATTGCTGCCTATTTGCCCATGGTGACTCGAGGTGGCTTACACAATGTAAAATAAACATTTAAAACAAAAAACAAAAAACAATAAAAACTAACAAAAAGAATCAAATAAATTAATAAAGTACAATAGAACAAAATCTGGAAAATAAATATTTTTTTTTAAAAAAAAAATCACCCCCAACTCCCACCCCCCGTCCCAACAACAGCAAATCACACGAGCCATTTGATGGGCTCCATCCTGCTCTGGGTTCCCCATGGCCACAGAACCAGGTCTTCAGCGCCTTCCGGAAGAGTGTTAGAGTGGCGGCCATTTTAATTTCTGAGGGAATGAGGTTCCAGAGAGAGGGAGCCACCACAGAGAAGGCCCTTCTTCCAGGCCCCACCAGGTGTGTCTCCCTCAGGGACAGGACCCGCAACATTCCCTGCTCTGATGGGTTGGGTATATGTGACTGGCAAGAGACGTTCCCTCAGATAACCTGGTCCCATTTTGCAGCTAAATGTGAAATATCATTGTCCCAAAGGTGCTTTTTCCAGAGGCAACTGGACTTTCTGGTTTTTCTTTGAAGATGTTTCGCTTCGCATCCAAGAAGCTTCTTCAGCTCTGAATAGATGGGGGGGAATGGAAAGATTTACACTCTGTGCAGACAGCTGGTCCATTTGCATCTTTTTTAGAAGGTCATTGAGGCCACTTGGAGGTTTGTCTGTGTCCTCAGGGTCGCCTGAGTGGTGCAAATTGATGTGGAGCCTTCTTGGAATTGCTGAAAGGATTGTGTTGTAGATTGATGCCAGTGAGGCTCCACACCCATTTGCACTATTCAGGTGACTCTCGGGACACAGGCAAACCTCCATGTGGCCTCAATGACTCTGTGAAAGGATACAAATGACCAGCTGTCTGCAAGGAGTATAAATCCTTCCATTCCTCACCATCCAATTAAAGCTGAAGAAGCTTCTTGGATGAGAAGCAAACCGTCTTCAAAGAAAAAACAAGGAGCAAGGGGCTTTTAATTTCATGGCTGCTGTCACCGTTGGCAGTGATCTTGGAGCCCAAGAAAATAACACCTGTCACTGCTTCCATTTCTTCCCCTTCTATTTGCCAGGAAGTCATGGGGCCAGATGCCATGAACTTAGTGGGATTCTTTTTAAGTATTATGCACGCTCTACTACATACAGAAAACATTTCTGCAAAAAAAAAAAACTTGTTATCTATATATATCAAAGTGAAACGCCACTCATAAATCACCACAAAATCTCCAGAACTGTAAAGCCTTCAAACTTGAAATTTGGCAACTATGTTCCTCTTGGCTTTTAGGGGCTCACTAAGAAAGGATTTTTTGAAATGACAATCAGAGCGTTAGTATTTCATATATTATTATGAACACGCTCTGATGCTAAGGAGTTCTACTCCCCCCTCCCCACCTGAAAAGAAATCTGTTCCAAATGTAAAACACAAGCAGAGAGCAGTTTTACTTTCACAGCACCAAGCAGCTTTAGTACAGAACAGTTGAGCTAAGCCACGCCCAGGCTCCTTGCTGTCTCCCTTCTTGCTCACACAGCAAATACTGTTTCAGTTTCCAAACAGCCCTCCACTCTCTCACACACTGACAGAACACTAGCCAGATGAATACCGATGGATGCTGGTAGGCAGAGGCAGAATTCCCCCCTCCCCTTTTTTTCCTCCCAAAAAAGTAAGCCCAACCACATAGTTTCGTAGCGCAGCACGGGTATAGAGCTAGTTATCTATATTCTTAGGCATGCATGAATACTCTGTGTATAAGTATAAAAAGGAACCATTCTTGTCTTCAGCCTCCATTTCTCACCACGATGATACCAAGAGAGCAAAACGTGTAATGTCACATCACAAGATAAGCTCTGCCTTTTTCAGCCTGAGTTGCGAGTTGCACGTGAATGAAGAAGGAACAGAATTGGCAGCCCAACATGCATTTCGTTCCTTTCGTCCCAGCGGAGACCTATGCATGCTATAATGAGCTTACCTGCCCCATATGTAGGGCCCGTAGAGGGTCTCTGCAGCGCTGAGCCAATGCTCCACCCGACCTGAGAGTTTGCCGATGGCTGTGGACAAAAGGCATGGCTCGGCCCAGACTTTGCTCCTGTTTGCAAAGAAGGCAGAAAAAACAACAGATAACAGATAATCAGAGTTGGAAAGGACCTTATAGGTCATCTAGTCCAACCCCCCGGCCAAGCGGGAGACCCTACACCAATTCTGACCAATGGCAGTCCAGTCTCTTCTTGAAAGTCTCAAGTGATGACGCTCCCACAACTTCCGAGGGCAACTTCTGTTCCATGGGTTGATTGTTCTGTCAGTAAGTTTCTCCTTGTTGAATCTCCCCTTGTTCAGTTTCCATCCATTGTTCCTTGTCTGGCCTTCAGGTGCTTTAGAAAATAGCTTGACCCCCTCTTCCTCTCTGTGGCAGCCCCTCAACTATTGGAAGACTGCTATCTTGTCTCCCCTGGTCCTTCTCTTCCCTAGCCTAGCCAGGCCCAGTTCCTGCAACCGTTTGTCGCATGTTTTAGCCTCCAGTCCCCTCATCACCCTGGTTGCTCTTCTCTGCACTTTTTCTAGAGTCTCAACATCATTTTTAATAGTGTGGTGACCAAAACTGGATGCAGTACTCTAAGTGTGGTCTTACTAAGGCTTTATAGAGTGATATTAGTACCTCCCTTGATCTCGATTGTATCCCTCTGTTAATACAACTTAGGGTTGCATTAGCTTTTTTGGCTGCCTCTGCACACTGCTGGCTCATATTTAGCTGGTTGTCCACTAAGACTCCAAGATCCCTCTCACAGAATTCACACTGGGGCCTAGCACAAATTTGGCAGTCCTGCTATGGAGGTGCAAAGTAACACTTTAACTGCACACTTTAAAGAAGGTTCACGATTCCAATATAAGTAGTCCTCAACTTACAACAGTTCGCTTAGTGATTGTTCAAAGTTACAACGGCACTGAAAAAGAGTGACTTACGACCATTTTTCACACTTACGACCGTTGCAGAAACCCCACAGTCACGTGATTTAGTGATGCTGGACAACTGACTCACATTTATGACGGTTGCAATGACCCTTTTTACGACCTTCTGACAAGCAAAATTATTGGGGAAGCCAGATCCATTGAACAACAACTGTATTACTAGCTTAACAACTGCAGTGATTCACTGAACAAACGTGGCAAGAAAAGTTGTAAAATGGGGCCAAAACTCACTTAACAAATATCTCACTTACGAACATCAATTTTGGGTTCAATTGTGGTCGTTAAGTTGAGGACTACCTGTTGTCAACTCATAAAATATTTCTCTGGTCTTTTTAGAGTTGCCAACAGAAAGGTAGGGGGGATCAGTACGGCAGCTTGCAAACCGAAACTGCATTCTATAAATGTTTTCAAAGATAGTAACTAGGTCAGGGATCCCCAACCTTTTCGACGCCGCGGCCCGGTTCCGGCATCAGCTGGGCGCCGCGGCCCGGTACCAGCGTCAACTGGGCGCCGCCATCTTTTTTTGATGAAAAAGCGCTTCCGGTGAGCTTTCTACCCGGAAAAGCTCACCGGAAGCACTTTTTTACCAAAAAAAGATGGCGGCGCCCAGCAACCAGCGGCCCGGTAAGGCTTGTTCCGCGGCCCGGTACCGGTCCGCGGACCGGCGGTTGGGGACCCCTGAACTAGGTGACCGAAGTTTCTGACACGTAAAATTCTTACTAGAGAGCATGATTGATGACTCTGGGCTATGGAGGTGTCCCATTGGAGAATATGAATTACGATACACCCAGGGGGTTGGGGAAAACCAGGGTCAAGGATGACAAGGAATGATGTGTCTCAAGAGTCGGCTACATCCAGGCAGTGCCGGCATGTTAACTCCCAATAAATCCTTTTGAAGTTTTGGAAGTTTGGCTCAAGACTCAGGATTTAATTGGGGGAAACTGCCGGAATCCTGACAGCTGTAGTTTATAACTGCATTGTTTAGTGATGGCACTTCTGGTCTGAATTGCAGTCATAACTCAAGGACTCCCTGTATGGCTTGCCACAAATTGTTGAACTACATTTCCCAGACTCTTCAGCAAGCACAGTGGTTAAGATACAGCTTAGCAATATTCCTGCCTTCCATCAACCCTGCCTAAATCAGAGCAGGGTAACTTACCTAGGACCAACCTCCGCAGCAACAAGATCCCCGGCCACCAGAGCCACCAGGTAAGCAGGAATGGGGTACTCCATGTAGAACTGGTATATGCCATCTTCTTCCTCATAGGTACTTTGGGTGGCACTCATTAACACTTGCATACCTGCAGGGGCCTGTGAAAAAGTAAAACAGATTAATAAGAGTTGAAAGGGTTCTTGGAGGTCCTCTAGTTTAGAGGTCGTCAACCTTTTGGACCTCAGGGACCACCAAACTCATAATTTTAGATCCCAGGGACCACTAACCGGTTCTGTGGGTGTGGCCTAATTTGTGGGTGTGGCTTGGTGGTCATGTGACTGACTGGGCATGGCTTGTATGTAAATATTATAAATATTTATATAAATACTGAATTTTTTATTTTAAAAAAAGAGCAACTTTTACCCAAAAACAGGCAAAGCAGGCAGGCAGATTGAGTTCCTCACAGAATCACAGATTCATTCAGAGATCTATCCATCTGCCATTGGCTAGCTCAGTCTGTCACATAAAATTTGCTTGCAAGCAAACTCACAAAATTAACTCACAACACACCATGCATGTAAATATTGAATTTTTTATTTTAAAAAAATGCAACTTTTACCCAAAACCAGGCAAAGCAGGCAGATTGAGTTGCTCACAGAATCATTCAGTGATCTATCTATCTGCCATCGGTTAGCTCAGTCTCTCAAATTTGCTTGCCGTGAGTCTGCACTGGATTTGCTTGCAAGCAAACCGTCAGTCCTACGGGAGGTTCGGCTGTGCTGAGCTGAAGAACTAAAGACTAGCTAGAAAGCAAGAAATCCAACCATTTCCTCCTTCCTGGCTAATCTAAATCTCCCAGCACAGCAGAACAGCTGATGGTCGGAAAAAGGAAAAATAGCAACTTAGCAGACAAGTTTGCCCAGTAAGGAATGAGTGGGTGGGTAAGGTTCCCGTGGACCATGTGGGCGGTGCAGCCTTGTGTTTCTGCACAGCCTGGATTAATTGCTTTGTGGGGGTGCTCTGAGGGTGAGATTTTTCTGCGGCCCACCAAAATTTTCTCACGGCCCACCAGTGGGTCGCAGCCCACTGGTTGGTGACCACTGCTCTAGTTCACCCCATGGCTAAAGGACACTCTATACCAGTGATGGTGAACCTATGGCACACGTGCTGGAAGTGGCACACAGAAACATCTCTCCGGGCACGCCAGCCGTCACCTGTTGCTCTTCCGGTTTCTGGCACACACAGGTGTGCCTGCCAGCTGGTCTTCACGCATGCAGGAGCACCGGAAACTGGAATAGCAGCTCCCCGGTGCGCATGTGTGCTGGCCAGCTGGTCTTCACGCACGCATGCATGCCAGAAACTGGAAGACCTGGAAACCAGAAGCTCAGCTTCATGAGCGCTAGAGAGCTGCTCTTCTGGTTGCCATCCCCGCGCGCACACCAGTGTTGTGATTAGCCAGCAGCAGGTGCGGAAGGCTGAGGAGAGCGAGGAGTCAGATGAGGGGCCAGGACCGTTAGGGAGTGGACTGGTGCCTTCAGAGATTGTGGGGGCTGGCAGCAGCGAGGAGGAGGTTCCCGAGGAGCCTGTGCCAAGTGTGCGTGCGCGCAGGATTGCTGGTAGGAAAGAGCAACTACAACAGCACGGGCGACTCGGGAGTAAGGCTGCAAGGTAATGGCCCCTCCTTCAAGAAGATAAAAGCCAGCTGTGAAAGGAACGTACTTTGCAGAAGGCAAAGACGTTTTGAAACTCCAGCCTCGTGAACATTCCGGTATCCTGAGTTTAAATTTGAAGATTCTTGTATTGTACATTATTTCTTGTCTATTATCTTTTGGCAAGTCTCGCACAGTTTGGCAAGGCTTGTGCTTATCACAGCTAATTATTTTGCAGAAGCATTAAAAGGTTTCTGTTCCTTTTGGCTTGTGTTTGATTCGTTGGGAAGGGCGTGGGTCAGAACAGCCAGGAGCTGCTCTTCTGGTTTCCGGCGCTTCTACACTGGGAGCTGCTCTTCAGGTTTCTTGTGCTCCCATGTGCATGCGTGCGCGCTCCCGCTTCGCCACTCAGTACCGGAAAGGTTTGCCAACACTGCCCTATACCATTCCAGACAGTCATCCAGTCTCTTCTTAAAAACTTCCATTAATGAAGCACCCACAACTTCCGGAGGCAAGTTATTCCACTGGTTAATTGTTCTAACTGTCAGGAAATTTCTCCTTAGTTCTGAGTTGCTTCTCTCCTTGATTAGTTTCCATCCCTTGCTTCTTGTCCTGCCTTCAGTTGCTTTGGAGAATAGGTTGAAATCCTCCTCCCCCTCTTCTTTGTGGTAGCCCCTCAAATATTGGAACACCGCTATCATGCCACCCCTACTCTTGATCTAGGGACCAACTAAAGCAGAGGTGGGGAACTATGGGGAACCTTTATGACTTGTGAACTTCAACTCCCAGAATTCCTGAGCCGCCCATGTTGAATTTGAAGTCCGTAAGTCATAAAGGACCCACGATTCCCCATGCCTGAAGCGACGTGTGAGGAATATCCATCCTCTCTACTCCAAAAGCTTGAGCTGGACCGCATGTCCTAGCAACCTAGATTCTGTCCTGATGAAAGCTCGCTCCTCCATCAGTTGTGCTATGTTCACGACGCTCAAACCCCATGCGCAATGCTAAAACATACCCCACAGCCTCCCTGCGATCAGAGTCTTTCAATGGTGGCATTTGACAGTCTGAGGCAGTTTACTTGGAAGGAACAAGCTGGCCTATTCACAGAATGGCTGCCTCAGAGTGAGCGGTGGTTAATCACAAAACAGCCATTGATCTGAAAGCATGTGTGAGGATGCTCCCTAGCATGGCCTTTGGTAGCCCCTGCCATGTACCCAACGGCTGGTTGTTGTTGTTTTTTCCACAGCTTGCTTCGCTAAGTCACACGTAAAAGCCTTGGGAGGAAGCAGTGACCAATGAGGGAGATGATTCGGAAAGGAGATTAAGATTTTCATGGAGGCGGGGACGGGACCTGGCTACTGGTTGTAAGAGCTTCTGGAATCACAATCAGAATTCGAAATCTGAATTCTTGTTAAGAGTTTGCAGCATTAAATTCAAATCCAGAAAACACACAAATGATTCAGCAGGATCGTTCACTTCTTTATAAACATAATAATATGAGTAAAGTTTACAATACCATTAGTAGATTCTTTCAATGTAACGTAAGCAAAAACACAAGCAGCAGCAGCTCAGAGCAGATATCAGTTTTTGTAAGCAAGCAAGACTTTCAATTCTCAGCAAAGCACACGGAGCCAAACCACACCCAGGCTGTCAGCTCCTATCGGCTGGTCTCTTGCCATGCTTACTTTGTTAACCATGTCTCTGCCAGTTAATGAATATACTCTGACAATTCTGGCAGTTAGGCGAGCATGAGCTTCAGGTCTGATCAAGTTCTTCTGACATTCTGGGGGGAAGGAAATGCCTTACCTTGACAACTGCGGAGTAAGTGCATTTCACAGCCGGCGTGTCAAAGCAAGGGAAGAAGGAGCGGTTGCACACCGAATGGCCTTGGGTGAAAACAAATGGCTTGGAGTTGCCGTAGGTGAGCTCAGGATCCAGCCACCAGATCTGACAGAAGGAATAGAGAAGGGGGGGGAAAAACAACAACAACAAATAGACAAAATGGATAGTCTTCGACTTACGGTCACCATGAAGCCCCAAATTTCTGTTGCAAAGTGAGACAGTTGAGTTTTGCCCCATTTTTACCACATTTCTTGCCACAGTTTAGTGAATCATTGCAGCGACGTGGTTAATCAGACGGTTGTTAAGTGAACCTGGCTTCGCCGCTGACGTTGTGTGTCAGACGGTCGCAAAAGGGGATCACGTGACCACGGTACGCAACCATCATAAATAGGAGTCAGTTGCCCAGAGTCTGAATGTTGATCGCATGACTGCGGAAATTCTACAACGGTTCTTAAGTGTGAAAAACGATCATAAGCCACTTTTTTCATTTGCCGCTGTAACTTCGAACAGTCACTAAATGAACTATTGCAAGTCAAGGACTACCTGTACTACTGTTGTACTTGTATCTTCTAATACATGGGGGTCCAATTCAATTTCACTGAGGGCCACATCAGGGCTGTGGTGAACCTCGGGTGGGTGCGTGGCCAACTGGGTGGGCATTGCCAGCTTGATAACACTCACTGGGCATGGGCAACTGGGTGGGCGTGGCCAGCTTGATAGCACTCACTGGGCGTGGGCAACTGGGTGGGCGTGGCCAGCTTGACAGCACTCACTGGGCGTGGGCAACTGGGTGGGCGTGACCAGCTTGACAGCACTCACTGGGCGTGTCCGACTGGGTGGGCGTGGCCAGATTGACAGCACTCACTGGGCGTGTCCAACTGGGTGGGTGTGGCCAGCTTGACAGCACTCACTGGGGTGTGTCCAACTGGGTGGGTGTGGCCAGCTTGACAGCACTCACTGGGCATGTCTGACTGGGTGGGTGTGGCCAGCTTGACAGCACTCACTGGGTGTGGGCAACTGGGTGGGCATGGCCAGCTTGACAGCACTCACTGGGCGTGTCTGACTGGATGGGCGTGGCCAGCTTAACAGCACTCACTGGGGCATGGCCAACTGGGTGGGCATTGCCAGCTTGACGCCACTCCCCAAACTGCTGGCATGTTTCCTCGTCGCACTGGGTAGACCGGGCCAAAGCGATGCGGGCCGGCCCCTTACATTTCCCAGGATGGCCTCACGGGTCAGATCCAACCACATCCTGAGCCACATCCGGCCTACGAGCGTTGTGTTTTGTTTTGTTTTTAATATATTTTTACTGTTTACAACTATAAGTATCAAACAAAGTGCAACCATTTTGGCATTGCTCTGCCACACACACAAAAATATTACTAAACCATTAACATTCCTATTAGTGATACAGTATTTTCATTCTAGATCTATTCACCCTGGCTATTTTTGTTCTGACCTTTCCCTCTTTTTTGCAACTATTGATAAAACTTATTCCAAGTATCATCATATTCTGATTCCCCGCTTATTTTTCAGTTCTACAGTTAGTCTATTAGATTCTGCCCTGCTCCAATATCATCCCAGCCAGCAGTGCTATTTACTGAAGATGGGGTTTTAGGTCAAGGAGGGCTGGCTGGCTGGGAACAATGGGAATTTTAGTCCACCTGGGGACAGCAATTTGGGGAAGGCAACCATACACAAAATCTTCATTTCTGTTGAGATCACTGAAAGCAAGTTAGCTCTGGTTGATGAAAGTGTGGAACGGGTCTTCCAGGGTTACAGCCCACCTTTCCCACGGCTCATCCCACATACGTACAACAAAAGGCACCCTGACCCATTGGGCGACATCCTTTCACAGGAAGGGATACAGATAGTCCTCGACTTACAACGGTTCATTTAGGGACTGCTCAATGGCACCGAGAAAAGGTGACTTGTGACCATTTTTTTTCACTCTTATGACCGTTGCAGCATGCCCGTACTCACGTGATTTTACATTTGGATGCTTGGCAACTGACTCGTATTTATGACGGTCTCAGTGCTCTTGGGTCATGTGATTTCCCCTTTTGCGACCTTCTGACAAGCAAAGTCAATGGAGAAGGGTGATGACCCGAGGCGTGGCACAAAAGCAACAAAGTCACAAAAGTAGGTAAAGTCCCTTTAATTCCTCCAACTTGGCCCCCCAATGTCCAGTTATCGTGGGCTGGAGACCTTCTCCAAAACTAACCTCCAAACATATTCTTTGTATTGGAAAAGTATCAGTCCTGCCTGAAGTACATAATATAGACCAGTGGCTGGCTGGGGAATTCTGGGAATTGAAGTCCACCCATCTGAAAGCTGACAACATAGAGAAACACTTGAGATAGATGCATTACAAATAGAATTGCATGGAACAATATGCTGCTAACTTAAAACATGTCATCCCTGGCCAGCCTCTTTGATCTCCCAGACAGACAAAACAGAAAAGCTGGCCAAGGCTGGCGTATTTTAAAATGGTGGCATGTCGTTCGATGAAATTCTATTTTTAATGCACCTATATAAACTACTTCAGGCAGGATGGATAAAATGCCATCACCTAATAGAGGAGGACATGACAGTGAGTGCCAAATAACAGTCCATCCCAAATGGAAAGTGTCCATCTCACAGCCATCCATTCCTCTGGGTAAAAGTGTCCGAATCTGAGCACTTATTTATTAAATTACTAGCTCAATACCCATGCTTCGCTATGAAACTATGTGGTCGGGCTTAGTTTTTGGGGAGGAAAATAAGGGGGGGGATTCTACCTCTGCCTACCAGCACCATTCATCTGGCTAGCATCTTGTCAGTGTGTGAGAGAGTTAAGGGCTGTTTGGAAACTGAAACAGTATTTGCTGTGTGAGCAAGAAGGGAGACAGCAAGGAGCCTGGACGTGGCTTAGCTCAACTGTTCTGTACTAAAGCTGCTTGGTGCTATGAAAGTAAAACTGCCCTCTGCTTGTGTTTTACATTTGGAACAGATTTCTTTTCAGGTGGGGAAGGGGGAGTAGAACTCCTTAGCATCAGAACGTGTTAATAATAATATAGGAAATACTAATGTTCTGATGATCATTTCGAAAAATCCTTCCTTAGTGAGCACCTAGAAGCCAAAAGGAACAAATGTGCCAAATTTCAAGTTTGTGGGCTTTATGATTCTGGAGATTTTGTGATGATGCATGACTGGTATTTCAATTTTATATATATATATAGATTCTGTTTTGTCAGCAATGTTTGGACTGGCCTTTCTCTCCATTTCCCATTTTTCCAGATGGTTTTATGGATAAGATATAAATACTCTCATTTCTTCAGATAAATTCTTTTGGTACTGGCAGAACATCTGATCCTCACAACAACAGATGGAACAACTGACGAAAGTATATTATTATTAACACACTCTGATGCTAAGGAGTTCTACTCCCCCTCCACACCTGAAAAGAAATCTGTTCCAAATGCAAAACACAAGCAGAGAAGAGGCGTTTCAGTTTGTTTTAGTTTCACAGCAGCAAGCAGCTTTAATACAGAACAGTTGAGCTAAGCCATGCCCAGGCTCCTTGCTGTCTTCTTCTTGCTCATATAACAAATACTGTTTCAGTTTCCAAAGAGCCCTCAACTCTCTCACACACTGACAGGATGCTAGCCAGATGAATACTGATGGATGCTGGTAGGCAGAGGCAGAATTTCCCCCCCTTTATTTTCCTCCCCAAAAACTAAGTCTGACCACAGAGTTTCATAGCAAAGCACAGGTATTGAGCTAGTTAAACTATAGTGAAATTCTCTGGGGGGGAAAAGGACAGCAGTATGTAGAGAAGAATTTTTGTTCTTTCCTGAATACATTTCTCCCTGCTGAAATACAGGTAATTCTCAACTTACAACTATTCATTGAGTGACTGTTATAAGTTACTATGGCATTAAGAGGGACTTATGATCATTTTTCACACTTTACAACTCCTGCAGCGTCCCCGTGGTCATGTGATTAAAATTCAGACACATGGCAACTGGCTCATACTTATGACAGTTGCCATGGCCCCTTTTGCAACCTTCTAACAACCGTATTGCTACATTAACTGCAGTGATTCAGATAACAAATACGGCAAGAAAGATCACAAAATGAGGCAAAACTCACTGAATGTCTGTGCAACAGAAATTTTGGACTCATTTGTGGTCATAAACCGAGGACCACCCGTACACCTTGCTCCTCTCAGCCCAGTCTTCCATTCTGTCTGATTTACATTGCAATTTTGTTTTGACATCCCTGGGTGTGGGCCAAATAATGTTTTTTCCCTCCTACTGTCTGTTTTCTGATCTTTGTACAAAGGAAG
This sequence comes from Notechis scutatus, assembly GCF_900518725.1. The sequence goes on along the minus strand of NW_020717057.1, from coordinate 188,542 downwards.
TTTACCCTTTTCTCTCTTGGTAACCAGGTTTTCTGAGGGTGAGAGAAATCATAAAGAACTTTTTGAAAATCCAAGTCAATTTGGCTAAGTCATCCTGGCTACTCTGGAAGAACACCGAGAAGCTTTAAGAAAAAAAAAAGATTACTAAGGAAGGCTCGTGGCTTTGCAGAATCTATTATTAAGTCTTCTTCGGCTAAATGCGTCCTTTTTTGTTTTTTGATCACTTTTATATTTATGAATGCTTCCACTAATTTATACCTGAAGTCATTAAGTCAGTAATTTTAGTGTTCCGTTGAGATATCATATTGGCTATTTTCCAAACTTTAGATATACAGTAGAGCAGAACTTTCCAAACTTGGCAACTTTTAAGATTTATGAACTTCAACTTCCAGAATTCCTCAGCCATTCTTCAGAAGTTGAAGTCCACAAGTCTTAAAAGTTGCCAAGTTTGGGGACTCTTGCTGCAGAGAGACCAATTTTAGGGAGCCAATGTATTTTTGTAGAACAAAAATCTCACTGCTTGGGAACGATGTGTGTCATCAATGATTACTCAAACAAACACGCGACCTCTAAACTACCCGATTATTCCAAATAAATCCTAAAACCTGATCTCCAATCCCCATATGATTGTCTGCATCTTCCTAACCTCCTTTCCCTCCTAAAGCCCTTTCAAGTTATCTGCCCCAAATTTTCAACCGGTTGCAAAGAATTTGTTAGGCCTCCCTAAAATCTTACTATCCTCTTTTATATCTTTTTGCCTGTTTTTTTTTTTTTTTTTTTAAGAAGGAGTGATTAACTTGCGGGGAAGGAAATTTTTTTCGTTCACAATTTTTGGAGTATCCCAGTTTGTATTAGTTCCCAGAACTTTCTTGGGGGAGGGGATGATAATTTCTATTTAGAAAACAGAAAAAGCTAGAAAAGTGACGGCAGAAAAAGACCTAGTGTTCCACTGAATCTGCCCTTCTGAGGGTTTTTTTAAATTTTAATTTTATTTTTTTTAACTTTTTAATCACTTAATTACAGCACCGGGGTGACCTAGTGGTGAAGACACTCGCCTCCCACTCAGAAGGTTGAGGCAACGGCAGAGCGTGCAAAGAGAAAATATCTGCTGCGAGCTCTGGATAGGTGTCAGAAAGGGCATCTGGTCAGTAAATGCTCAGCCCCATCCAGCTGCCCCAAATTAAGGGATTACACAGGATTGTAAAAAAAGGAGTTAATTAATCATTTAATTATTTCCTGCAGGAGTTGCCCTTAGGCTGCTCATTAACCAAGCTGGTATCCTCTTAATGGAACATCTGCTAATGTTGGCTATCCAGTAGACTAGCCAAGATTCCATCCTTGAGGCTTACGTGGCTTTTTACAATGGGTAGAGCTGTGCTGCTAAATCGTGGGAATCCCTTTCTGGACCACGCCAAGCAGGGCTTGACGGGAGGGTCTGGGGTACAATATTCCTCCATAGAAGTTGCCCAAGATGAGTGATAACAGCAAAGCTTTGGGCCATTTTACATTCTTAAAACTGAGAGAGGACCCCTAAGAACCGTGATGGCGAACCTATGGCACGCGTGCCACAAGTGGCACACAGAGCCATTTGCGCTGGCAGGCAAGCCACAGGCAAACTTAACTCAGTGCACATGTGCGTGCGTCACAGCTGATTTTTTTTTCCGGTTAGTTTGAGGCCTTTTTTGGCCTCCCAGAGGCTTGGAAAAAGCCTCTGCAAGGCTTTTCAGGCCAAATTATTGGCCCGTTTCTTCACTTCCTGTAATACCGGAAGTGACAAAACGGGCCTATAATTCATCCTGAAAAGCCTTGCAGAAGTTTTTTCTAAGCCTCTGGGAGGTCAGAAAAGGCTTCACACAAGCCGAAAAATCAGCTGGGAGGTGCGGGCAGGGAAGGGGGTGGGGAGGGGGGGGGGGGGGGATTGCGTGAGCATGCACAGGGGGCTTGGGGAAGGGCACACGTTGCATTCTGGGTGCTGGCATGCGAGTATGTGCGTGCTGGTACGCACACAAGTTTTGGCACAGGAGCCCCAAAAGGTTAGCCACCACTGCCTAACAGCATTGGTTTCCATGGATTGCTTCTATTGATGTTTACTGCAATAGATATGAAAATGGAGAGAATTATAACAGAATTAACAGAGTTGGAAGGGGCCTTGATGGTCTTCTAATCCATATAAATGGCTGTCCAATCTCTTCTTGAAAACCCCCAAGTGATGGAGCACCCACAACTTTTAAAGGGAAAATGTCCCATTGATTAATTGTTCTAACTGTCTTAGTCCTAGATTGGTTCTCTTCTAGATTACTTTCCATCCATTGCTGTGTGTCCTGCCTTCAGGTGCACTGGAAAATAGATTGATCCCATCATCTTTGTGGTAGCCCCTCAAATATTGGAACACTGCTATCATGCCTCCCCTAGTCCTTAACAGAGTATCAGAATAACCGAGTTGGAAGGGACATGGGAGGTCTTCTAGTTTAATCCCCTGCTTAAGCAGGAGCCCCTTAGACCAGTGGTAACTAACCTTTTTGGGCTCCTGTGCCAAAAATTGTGCGCGCGCTGGTGCTCACGTGCTCACATGCCAGCACCCAGAAGGCAATGCATGCCCCCCCCCCATGCCCCTTGCACATACACGCGCAATCCCTCCCACACCCCCACACCACACCCCTTACCTGCACTGAGCCTCACAGCTGATTTTTGAGGCCTTTTTCGGCCTCCCAGAGGCTTGGAAAATGCAGGCTTTGCAGGTCGAATAATACGCCCATTTCGTCACTTCTGGTATTACAGGAAGTGTAGCCTCTGGAAGGCCGAAAAAGGCCTCAAGCCAGCCGAAAATCAGCTGTGAGGCACACGCACGCGCAGTGTGACAAGTTTGCCTGCGGCTCATGTGCCGGCACAAATGGCTCTGCGTGCTCCATGTGGCATGCGTGCCATAGGTTTGCCATCATGGCCCTACACCATTTCAGACAAATGGTTGTGTAATCTGTTCTTAAAAACCTCCAATGTTGGAGCACCACAACCTCTGGAGGCAAGTTGTTCCACTGGCCAATTGTCTTCACTGTTAGGAAATTTCTCCTAAGTTCTGGGTTTCTTCTCTCCTTGATTAGTTTCCACCCATTGCTTCTTGTCCTGCCTTTCAGGTCCTTTGGAGAATAGGTTGACCTCCTGTTCTTTATGGCAGCCCCTCAAATATTGGAATATTGCTATCATAACACACACAACACACACACACCTGTCCTTCTTTTTAAAGCATTGATCGATCTGCCTTCGGGGAGCCTTTCAAAGGGTCTGTGGGACCCCGTGAGCATATCATCCTTGAAAGGTGTTTAGACTTTGGGGAAAGTTCAGAGAAGAGCAACTAAGATGATCAAAGGCCCGAGAACTAAAACATATGAAGAACAGCTGCAGCATTTGGGCTTGGCTAGTAGTCTAAAAAAAATAACTAGGGGTGACATGATAGCAGCAACCTGGAATTAAGGAGAAACTTCCTAACAGTGAGGACAATTAACCAGTGGAACTGCTTGCCACCAGAAGTTATGGGTGCTCCATCAGTGGATATTTTTAAGAAGAGTCTAGATAATCACTTATCTGAAATGGTATAAGGTCTCTTGCTAAAGCAGGGGGCTGGACTAGAAGACCTCCAAGGTCCCTTTTAGTTCTATTTTATTCATAATTCACGTTCAGGCCCCGCTCGGTCCTCACCATACTCGGCTGAAAACAGCTCCCCTCGGACCTCCCCGGCTCCCCACTTACCGCGGGGGCATCCACGGTGGTGTAGCGGACGATGATCTGGAAGGGTCGCTGCGGCTCCAGCGAGGCCGGCAAGGAGATGCTGAGCGCCGAGCCGTAGTCGGTGAAGGGGTCCACGCGGAAGAAGAGCGGGTAGGGGGCGCGGGCGGCGGGCGCCGAGAGGGGGAAGGCGGGCAAGGGCGGCGCAGCAGTCTCGGCGCTCTCCAGCGGGGTGCAGGCCCAAGGCCCGGCCGGAGGAGGCTCGCCCCACGGCGGGGGGACCTCGGCTGGGGGGGCGTCGCGCAGGGGCTCCGGGGAGGCGCCCAGGCCCGGCCGGTCTACTTCGGGCAGCGCCTGCCCGAAGGCCGAAAGTGCGCTGGGGGTGCTGAGCGGGCAGTGCGGGTGCGGGTGGCCCGCGGGGGCCGAGGACGGGCGGGCGGGGGGCGGCGGCGGAAGGGCTCCCCGACCCGGCTCGCCTTCCGCGCCGCTCCCGCCGGCGCTGGAGAAGACGAAGCCGCAGCGTCCCTCGCCGTCCGGGCAGGCCCGGAAAGCCACCGAGGCCACCCGCATGGCCGGGTGCGTGTCCAAGACCAGGACGCGAGGTCGGCGGGGGCGACGGTCTTCCTCGGCCGCCTCTTGCTGGGCGCCGCCGGGCGCCGGCCGGGCGCACAGCTCCAGCACCAGGCAGCCGGCAAGGGCGCGGGCCTCAGGCCGCAGGTCCAGCCCGAGGCGGAGGTGGCGGAGGCGGAAGAGCGAGGCGCTGGAGGCCGAGGCCACGTCCGGGGGCGTCTCGGGGGCCTCCATGGGGCCTAGGTGAAATCCATGGGCGGGCGCGGGAGGCCCGGTGGCGGCCGACGACTCACCCAGGCCGCCCGGGAAGCCGCTCGCCGGCGCCAGGAAGAGGCGAGGCCCAGCCGGCCTGCCCCGAGCGGGGCGCGCTACGTGCGGCTGGCGGAGGAGGAGGCGGCGGCGGCGGCAGCGGCGCTGGGCGGCGCCCGAGAGCGGCGCGAGGCGGCCGGAGCGGCCTTTGGACGCGCGCCCTGCCTGTCCCAGCCGTTGGACGGGAGCCTCGAGCTGGGCCGAGCCCGGGGCTTTATTGATCCCGTCGTCCCCTGGCCGGAACTCAGCCTTGGGACGGCAGAGAGACGGGAAAGGTCCGGCTCTCGGGAACACATTATGCTGTAGAGGCAGAAAGGATCCCCCTCCTTGGATCTGGCCAGGTGATCTCCCGGGAGGGATCGTGTGAGCAGGGTATGTAGGAAGGAGACTTTGAGCAGGGATCAACTGGTTTGCCAGGAGGAGTTGGAAGGGCCCTTTGAGGTCTTATAGTCCAACCCCTCAGGCAGGAGACCCTGTGCAGGTAGGCCTCGACAGTTCGGTTAGTGGCCTTTCAAAGTAAGTAATGACTATTTTTCACAGATCTTTGTAGCAGGTCATGTGATTTACATTGGGATGCTTGACAGCTGACTCACATTTATGACGGTTTGCAGTGTCCCGGGGACCTGTGATTGCGGTTTGCAACCTTTTGACAAGCAAAGTCAATGGGGAACTTGGATTCACTTAACAGCCGTGTCACTAAGGTAACAACTGCAATGATTCACTGAATAAATGTGAGAAAAGTCGTAAAAAGGGGTTATAACTTCTCAGCCACATAAATTTTAGGCTCAGTTGTGGTCACTAGTTGAGGATTACCTGTACCGTCTCAGCTTCTCAACCTTGAAAACTTCAAATCTCAGAATTCCCCAAACATTGAAGTCTATGAAGACCTCTCGCAACTTTCAACAGTTCATTTAGTGACCTTTGAACTTACCACGGCACTGAAAAAGGTGACTTATAACTTGTTTTTCACACTTATGACCATTGTAGCACCCCTATGGTCATGTGATCAAAATTCAGATGCCTGTCCCAGGGTCATGTGATCAGACCGTTCTTTGGAAGGACAGATCCTGAAACTGAAGCTCAAATAGTTTGACCGCCACCAAATGAGAGGAAAAGACCCTGATTTTGGGAAAGACGGAAGGCAGGAGGAGAAGAGGACGGTAGAGGATGAGATGTTTAAATGGTGCCATCAACGGAATGAACATGAATTTTGGCAAACTGAGAGAGAGTGGAGGACATGTGGGGGGGGGCGGGGCGGCTGGAGTGCTATGGTCCATGGGGTTGCGAAGAGTCAGACTGAACAATAATATAAGAAACTCCATGCATCATGTACATTTTCTAATCCATTGTAATTTAAATAAACAAATACAAACTTTGCACATGGAAAACGTGAGCACAACCTCTGTCTGTCTGTCTGTCTGTCTGTCTGTCTATCTATCTATCTATCTATCTATCTAAATAGAAGACAAATGGAAGGGACCTTGGAGATCTTCTAGTCCAGCCCCCTGCTTAAGCAGGAGATCCTATACCATTTCAGAGAAGTGGCTGTCCAGTCTCTTCTTAAAAACTTCCAGTGATGAAGCACCCACAACTTCTGGTGGAAACTTCCATTCCACTGGTTAATTGTTCTCACCGTTAGGAAATCTCTCTTTAATTCCAAGTTGGTTCTGTCCTTGATTAGTTTCCATCTGTTGCTGCTTGTTCTGCTTTTAGGTGCTTTGGAGAAAAGGTTGACCCCCCTCTTCCTTGTGGCAGCCCCTCAAATACTGGAATACTGCTATCATGTCCCCCACTAGTCTGTCTTTTCTCTAGACTGGCCAAACCCAAATCCTGCATCCGTCCTTTATATGTTTTAGTCTCCAGGCCTTTAATCGTTTTAGTTGCTCTTCTTGCACTTTTTTTCCAATATCTCAACATCTTTTTTGTAGTGTGGTGACCAAAACTGGATGCGGGTATTCCAGGTGTGGTCTTATTAAGGCTGGCAGGACTCAATTCTAGACTCAATGATGGTCCTAAGTTGAGGACTACCTATATAGCATAAACAGTTGTATGGAAAAAAGGGAAGTATGGTTTTTAGGTTACAAATGTCTTGATATCGCAAGAAAGCCAGAGAGGATCACTTCCCAGATTGCAGGATACAGAAGGATGGGTTTAATCTACATGTAAGCAAGATTTTAACTTGAAACAATGGGAAAAAATGTTAATTAGATCAAGGCTCTTCAAACTTGGCAAGTTTAAGACTTGTGGACTTCAACTCCCAGAATTCCTGAGCTAACATGACCAGAGGAGGAATTCTGGGAGTTGGAAGTCCACAAACAAGTCTTTAAAGCTGTCAAGTTTGAAGACCCCTGAACTGGTGTTTCAGATGGATTTAAACATCCATCTTAAACCATGGGTCATTTAACTAATTTATTTGATTTGCCGATCGCTTACAAGATAATAGATATAAGTATAAACATGAGTAAGAATACAGAAAATAGGTATGAATAAATGGGGACAATAGGACAGGGAGGGTAGGCACGATGATGCACTTATGCCACCCCTTAGTAAACTAAGTTTACTAAGTTAACTAAGGACTTAGTAAATATGGGTTGTTTTTTCCTTTTTGATAATGTATTCATTTTTATTTTTGCACTTTATTCTTTTTTTGTTTTTAAAATCACTCTTTAAAAAAACACAAACAATAAATCTAAAAGCCCTATGGATTATTGAATGTACCGTGAAGGCAGGTTCAATTTTCATGCAAAGCAATAAGCATGAAACTTCTTTCGGAAACTGCAACACAGCATGCTAAGTAAAACAATATAACCTATTAAGATTAACTGGATTCAGTCATGGATTCCTAAATTATGGCTGATTAAAGAGCAACAGTACACAGCTCATCCCAGCTGCTTCGTGGGAGAAAACTCAACACTGCTCCACAATGAAAGGGCACACACGTCTTTACAAAAACCAAAATAATTTTTATTCACTTTTGCAGATGTCCGTCTCGACAAGACAATTTGCAAACATGCTAAGGCTATAAAATGTCCAGCTGGACAAAAACAAACCAACAAACATGCAGTGCTGACCGATCGAAACAGCTATTACAAGACTGACCATGCCCGTGTGGGCTACTGGTCCCATATAACACAGATGGTGTACAGTAACCATGGTAACATACAACACAGGACCAGCAACCTGAGGTAGGCCTCTTTACAATTAGAAAATGAAATTTCCTACACCAGTGTCAAAACCTGATCAGGTGCCTGCTAAAAGCTGCAAGATGCTGAGGATGTAACAAATATGCAAGAGCAAAATTTTGTGCACATACAGTTGGGTGAATGAAGAACGATTTTAAAAATATCAAAAGTGTCTGGAGAACTTTCCAAAATAAATGCCAATATCTCAAAAGTCTGCATCTCAGCAGAGAAACGCTGTAGGAAGTAGCAGGGTCCAGTCTAAAAAAAGATTTAGCTGCTACAGCTTGGGAATAACGCTGTATGCCAGGGAAAAAGATCTGCAAAAACTTTGGGGAGTTTAACACCCAGGATTCCCCAGCCAATATGGCTGACTGAGGAATTCTGGGAGTTGGAAGTCCACAAGTCTGAAAAGTTGCCCACTTTGGAGTTCCCTGCTGTATGCTTTGGAGAGGTGCTTTTTGCTTAGCAAAATGGAAGTGGCTTTGACTGCATTGGATGAAATAGCAGCCAGCCAACTGACAGTGTCATTGTGTGCACCCAGGTGAATGCACTGGGTTCAAAGGTACCTGAGTTTTGTGATGGCCCTTCACTTCCCGCTACAGTTAAGTATTTGCTAATGAAATTGCCCCAAGGGAGGGGAATGTTAAACCCCTCCAGGGTACAGTACCATGAGAAATTGTGGCTCCTGTCTAATAATTGTCAAGGATCTTGACTGCTGTCTTGCCGGGACCCACATGCCGTAGGTAGGAATGAGGAAAATGGGAGAGGGAGGGAGAGTTACACAAAACTTTCATTTCCGCCCAGAAGTTGGGGGGGGGAGAAAACAGCACCAGGGAGAGTCCAGTGCTGCCTGGCCCAAGCCAGGTTCCCAACCCCACTAAAACGGTACAAAAAAAAAAGGATAGAAAAGAATATGCACTGGTATTAACCACAGCGCTCATTTTAATATAAAATAAACAGCTTACATTTCCACTGTAAATATAGGCTATGTACAGAATTCTGTATAGATATAGCTACATGTATAAAGCTTCAATATAGGCCTCTGGATACATTTATAACGTGGCTCCCTGAGCCATCTTGTAGAGTGCATTTAATAGCAAAAAAAATTAGTAAGAAGAATACGAAATAAATACCATAATAAAAACTATGAAGAATCTTCCTTATAGTGCTTTTTTTTTCAAAAAAAAAAAAAAGAACTCAGTCCTGACTCACGATCCTTAAAAAAAAATATTAAAAAGTGAAAAGACAACCTGCTTGAAGGACATGAAAATGGAAGGAGGAACATCCCTGCCACAGGCAGAGAAGGATTACGCTCCATATTAAAGTGACTTTGCCCTGAATTTTAGCCCTTTACAGCAACCTTGTTTTCTGCAGCAGCAAACATGGCATAGAAGCGGGAATTGTCATTGGACAGAAGAGCAGCTGGAGTGTCAAATTCCACCACCTGAAACAAATGGAAGAGGAAGTGCATGAAATGGAGTAAACACAGGTAGCCCTCGGCTTTACGGCCACAATTGAGCCCCAAAATTATGTCGATAAGTGAGATATTTGTCAAGTGAGTTTTGCCCCGTTTTACGACCTATCTCGCCACAATTGTGAATCTGGCTACTGACTTTGCTTATCAGAAGGTCACAAAAGTGAATCACATGACCCTGGAACACTGCAACTGTTGTAAATATGAGTCGGCTGCCAATCTTCTCTTGTATGTCACATTCTGATCATGTGCCCATGGGGTTAATGGTTGTAAGTGTGAAAATTGGTCATAAGTCAATTTTTCAGTGCTGTTGTAACAGTCACTAAATGAACTGTTTTAAGTTGAGGACTACGTGTAGCATCACCGTTGAAAAAGAGACCCAAAGATCTACAATTCCTTTATTTTAGATTAAGGATTAGAGTTCCTTTAAGGGTGACACGATAGCAGTCTTCCCATATCTAAGGGGCTGCCACAAAGAAGAAAAGAGGGGCCTCAACTTATTTTCCCCAAAGCACCTGAAGGCAGGACAAGAAGCAACAGATGGAAACTAATCAAGGGGAGAAGCAACCTGGAATTACAGGAGAAACTTCCTGACAGAACAATTAATCACTTGGAGTAACAGAATAACAGAGTTGGGACCTTGCAGGTCTTCTAATCCAACCCCCTGCTGAAGCAGGAGATCCTCCACCATTTCAGTCAACTGGTTGTCCAATCTCTTCTTAAAAATTTCCAGTGATGGAGCTGGAAGTTCTGGAGGCAAGCCTTTCCTCTGATTAATTGTTCTCACTATCCGGAAATTTCCAGGTTGGATTTCTCCTTGATTAATTTCCATCTGTTGCTTCTTGTTCTTCCTTCAGGTGCTTCTGAGAATAGGTGTATTCCCCCCTCTTCTTTGTGGCAGCCCCTCAAATATTGGAAGACTGATATCATGTCACCCTTAGTCCTTCTCTTCGTTAAACTAGACATACACAATTCCTGCAACCATTCTTCACATTTTTAGCCTCCAGTCCCCTAATCATCTTTGTTGGTCTTCTCTGCACTCTTTCTAGAGTCTCAACATCTTTTTTAATATTGTGGCAACCAAATGATTCTAGGGAAACTTACCATTTTAGAAACATCCTGGCTAAGATCTTGTTTACATCACAAGGAAGACTGCTTCATTGCCAACTATGAATTGAAGCAAATTATCTTGCAAGAAATTTCGTGAGAGCTGCAGAGTTTTGCCACCCACTGATTGGCTCCTGGCTCCCGGTTCCATGGTAACTTGTAGAAGAAAAAGAAGTTCGCAGCTCACTCACCTGTCCTTGCATCAGTACCATAATCCGGTCAGAGCCCAGAACCGTATGCAGACGATGAGCGATCGTCAGCATGGTGCAGTCTGCAAAGGCTTCTCTGATCGTCTCTTGGATCAGTAAATCGGTCTCGGTATCCATAGCAGCTGTCGCTTCATCCAGGATTAAGATCTGTGGAACACAGCATGAGCCTCATTAAAAATGTAGCCATCAACCCTTTCCCTGGGCTTCTTCCACTATGACTAAAAGATAGTAGAACATGAAATGAAAGGCCTAAAAAGTATGCAAACGGGGCTGAGGGGGACATAATGGAACACAGTTCCTCTCATTTATCTAATGAAAGCTTAGTTGTGCTCAGTTGTCCTGAATCAATCTTCCTGGAATACAAGAAAACAGACCTGGATTCTTTGTTTCAAACCTGATTGCAATAATTCACCAATTCCTCAATTCATCACTCACCTTACAACGACGCAACAAGGCTCTGGCAATGCAAAGCAACTGCCTCTCCCCAACGGAGAAATTTTCCCCATTTTCCATCACTTCGGATTCAAGTTTCATGGGCAGCTGAGAAATCTAAGTGAGAACAAAGCAACAGAACAAGGTCAAATACGTGGTTCTTAAGCAGAGGTGGGGAACGATGGCCCCTTTAAGACTTGTGGACTTCAACTCCCAGAATTCCTGAGCCAGCATCATTCCCCAACCCTGTTCTAAACCAAGGTCTCCAAACTTGGCAGCTTTAAGACTTGTGGACTTCAACTCCCACAATTCCCCAGCCAACATGACTGGCTGAGGAATTCTGGGAGTTGAAGTCCACAAGCCTTAAAAGTTGCCAAGGTTGGGGAGCCCCTGCTCTAAACGCTTCCAGATGCTCCATCATCTTTTCAAAATCTACCAGTTACGAACTGGCGCCAATGACAAAATGAACTTCCGAGAGAGAAAATATTTTCCACCAGTGGTGGGAACAGCATACAGAAAAGAGATACCCCAAATAAAGCAAGCATTTTACACTGATTTGTAGAGCTCTCCAAAGTAGGTTACATCAGCCCATGCAGGCAACAGTGGACACAATGTTTGACTTGGTATGTCACTAGAAGTGAAGGTGATTCTGATAATGGTTTCAGCACTGAGGATTTGTAATCCAGGCCTTTTTAAAAGAAGTGTTTATTACTTAGAAATACAGGTAGTCCTCGACTTACAACCACAATTGAGCCCAAAATGTCAGTTGCTAAACAAGGCAGATGTTAAGTGACTGTTGCCCCATTTTACAACCTTTCTCACCACAGTTAACTGAATCCCTGCAATTGTTAAGTTAGTAACACAGTTGTTAAGTGAATCTTAAGTGTGAAAAATGGTCATGTTGTAAATTTGAACTGTCACTAAATGAACTGTTGTAAGTTGAGGACTACCCGTAGGAAGATAGTCAACAAGAGTTAACAACAATAAGCCACCCAGAGCAGCCATTACAGAAATGTCTATATGCGGACTCTTGTTTCTGTCCCCTCTCCTCCTCTTCCAGCCTGTGGAAAGTACAGATGGTCCTCAATGTACGACGACAAGCAGGACTAGAACTTCCACAGCTGAGTGATTCAGTCATTAAAAGAGTCGTGCCTAATTTTACAAGCTTTTTGCTGTGATCATTAAGCAAATCTTGCTCCTTCCATTTATTTAGTCGGAAACTGGCTGAGAAAATTGCAAATTGCAATCATGTGATCTAGGGGCCCAACCATAACTACCTCCCAGGTGCCAAACACCCAAATCCCGATCACATTACCATGGGGATGCTGTGAAGGTCATAAGTACAAGGACCGGTCATAAGCCACTTTTTTTTCAGCTCCATTATAACTTTAAGTAGTTGCTAAATGAATGCTCATAAGTCAAGAACTACCTGTACTCCGTGAATAGCCCAGCAGTAAAATGTTGGGAAGATTTTGTAGTTTAAAAAGTGCAGTGCCAGAACAGAAAGGAATTTAACTATTCAATCCATGTACTTACACAGTCTTTCATGTGAGTCCTTTCCAAAGCCTCCCAGATTTGCTCTTCGCTGTACTGTGTGAAAGGATCCAAGTTGGATCTAAAGAAGCCAAAATATAACAGCAAGTCACTACCCATTTCCCTCAGAATATAATCCATTCTTCAAGGACAATTCTATCTTATATGGAGTAGCAAAAGGAAGCAAAAGGGGGGAGGAGGAGAAGCAAGAGCAGAATGGTTAGTTGAATTATGAAGTTACTTTGATTAGAATTGCACACACTGAGTACACATTGGCGAGGGAATTCTGGGAATTGAAGTTCACACATCTTAAAAGTTGACAAGGTTGTGAAACATGGTTATCAACTTACATGAACCCAGCCAGTATAGTTTGTAAACAAGAACAAACTAATGGTCAATAAAGTGAATCCATTCTGGTTTCAGAATTATATTTCTCAGTAAGCTCATTTTCATAATGACTAACAAGAGGAAATCTCTTCTCTTTTCTCTTCCTTCCTCCCCACCTCTCCCTCCCTCCCTCCCTCCCTCCCTCTCTCTCTCTTAGTTTTTGTTATACCAACCTCACAGTGCCACTGAAGAGGACTGGCTCCTGGGGGATTATGGAAAGTTTGCTCCGAAGATCTGCCAAGCCAATGTCACTGATTTTCACTCCGTCAATTTTAATGCAGCCCCCTGACAGCTCCACCAAGCGAAAGAGAGCCATTCCTAAAGAGGATTTTCCTGGAAAAAGCAAGGAAGGTCGTAGTTAGCCGTCATGTTGAGGAACGTGCAAGTTTAGTCGATACACCATGGGTGGAGAACAATGGCCCTTTTATGAGTTGTGGACTTCAACTCCCAGAATTCCTGAGCCACCATTCTGGGAGTTGAAGTCCACAACTCATAAAAGAGCCATCATTCCCCATCCCTGCTATACACTATCACAGCAACTCTTTTTAGCAGCTGTTTTAAAAAAGAAGGTAGAAGCTTGTTAAAGAGAGATCCAAGCTAGAAATAAGGAGGAATTTTCTGACAGAACAATTTTTTTTTTTTTTTTAAGAAAAGACCTGTTGAGTGAATCTGGCTTCCCCATTTTGACTTTGCTTCTCAGAAGGTCACAAAAGAGAGGGATCACGTGATCCTGGGACACAGCAGTGGTCATAAGTATGAGCCGGATGCCAAGCATCTGAATTTTTATCACGTGATCATGGGGGGATGCTACAAAGATTGTAACTGAAAAATGGTCGTGTCACCTTTTTCCAGTGCCGTTGTGACTTTAAACAGTCACTAAATGGACTGTTGTAAGTTGAGGACTACCTGTATTGAAAAAGCTGCCTTCTAGAACCTCATTTCGCCTTTTTTTAAAGACTGATTTTGTAGTAATCGTTAAGCAAATGCCACGGTCATTAAGCGAACAAGTTGTTTGTTGAGGGCCAGGTTTGCCAAAAGCCGGAAGTAAATGCCGGTTTTTGGCAAAAACACTGTAAAACATGGCCACGTGACCATGGGGCGCTGCATACAATCATAAATGTGGACCAGTTGAGTGCCTAAAAGTGGTCACATGATGGCAATGAGGGGCAGCTGTCAGAAGTTCAGAACTAGATTGTAAGTACCCTTGCGAAAGCCTGTCCTAACTTTCAGTCACAACTCAAGGACTATCTCTATTCACACTGAAGAGCCATTTGCTCACCAGATAATGCCATGTGACATCAAGACTACCAAACCAAGGAATGTTTTTTGTGAGAAATCTTAAGTAACATTTGTGCATTGCCTGAACAGACATGTACCCTTGCTAATGTGATTTTTTTCCTCTTCGGAAATTAGGTTTTTTTTTTTACTTCTAATCCTCACAAGGTGGCACCAGTGAGCTTTCAAAACATCTAAACAGGGGCAGCTAGAGCACCCCAGCCTTACCTGAGCCAGTCCTCCCCACAATTCCGATCTTCTCCTTGGGTTTGATGGTGAAGCATACTTTTTTGAGGACAAGCGGCAGGTTCTCACGATAACGCATTTCTGCATTTTCAAAGCGAATTTCTCCTTCATGGGGCCAGTCTGGAAGGGGAGCCTTATTCTTGATGCGAGCTGGGGCCTCCAGGGAAAGAGTCTTGGAATCACAGAGAAAAGAAAAGAGAAAAGATGTCAACTACGGACAGCATTCTAGGAACAATTAACAGAATAAGAGTTGGAAGGGAACTTGGAGGTCTCCTAGTCCAACCAACAGCAAACCCTATACAATTTTAGACAAATGGTCGTGCAATCTCTTCTTTAAAACTTCCGGTGTTGAAGCACCCTCAACTTCTGGAGGCAAGTCGTTCTGGTTAATTCTTCTAACTGTCAGGAAATTTCTCCTTAATTCCAGGTTGCTTCTCTCCTTGATTAGTTTCCATCTGTTGCTTCTTGTCCTGCCCTCAGGTGCTTTGGAGAATAGGTGGACCCCACCCCCTCTTCTTTATGGCAGTCCCTTAGAGATTGGAACGATGCTATCATGTCACCCCCTAATCCTTTTCATTGAGCTAGACATGCCCAATTCCTGCAAAAGTTCTCCATATCTTTCAGCCTTCAGTCCCCTAATCATCTTTGTTACTCTTCTCTGCACTCTTTCTAGAATCTCAACATCTTTTTTTATCTGGTGGTGACCAAAACTGGAGGCATTATTCCAAGTGGTCTTACCAAGGCATTATAAAATGGTATGAACACTTCACGTGATCTTGATTCTATCTCGCTGTTAATGCAGCCTAGGATTGTGTTGGCCTTTTGGGCAGCTGCCCCACACTGCTGGCTCATATTTAAGTGACTGTCCACTAGGGACAACAAGATTCCTTTCGCAGCTACTGTTGTTGAGTCAGGCATTACCTTCTTAACAGATTAAATAAAAGTAGAAGTGTTGTACAATCAACATCAGGAAGCATCATCAGGATCTAAGGTTCACAAGTTAGGCAGCTATTTATGGAACGCTGAAGGGGAGATGTGGGGTTGCCCTAGAGCCGTGATGGCGAACCAATGGCACGCGTGGCACAGGTGGCACGCAGAGCCATTTGTGTTGGCCCACAAGCCGCAGGCAAACTTACCTCGCTGCGCATGCCTCACAGCTGATTTTCAGCAGGTTTGAGGCCTTTTTCAGCCTTCCAGAGGCTTGAAAAAAGTCTCTGCAGGATTTGCAGGACAAATAATAGGCCCGTTTTGTCACTTCCTGTAATACCAGAAGTGACGAAACGGGCCTATTATTCATCCTGCAAAGCCTGCAGAGGCTTTTTTCAAGCCTCTGGGAGGCCGAAAAAGGCCTCAAATTGGCCAAAAATCAGCTGTGAGGTGCAGTGCAGGTAAGGGGGAGGCAGGGGGGCGCAGGCAGGGGGGATTGTGCATGCATGTGCAGGGGGCAGGAGGGCGCGCATTGCCTTCTGGATGCTGGCATATGAGCGCGCGCGCACCAGCGCAGGCACAATTTTTGGCACAGGAGCCCAAAAAGGTTAGCCACCACTGTCCTAGAGCAACAGCCTAACAATCCCCTTGCTGGAGGAACCAGCATGTTATCAGGAGCCTACCACTGATAATTTCTCAGGCAGACTTCTACTTTTTTCAGCACAGTGGACATCACACATAATAACCGAAACTATCTTTCTCTTATAGGAGGTATCAATTCCCATTTATCTCATTAATCATTGTCTCATCTGTGAGATGTTAGCCTTGTGCTAAGATTATATTTTTTTCTGGTTCCAGATGCGTAATTCTTTTAGGCATTTCAGGAACGTTTTGGATTTTTACACCATTATCACTGTTGATGGTGCTCACTGTCTTTTTGATTCTATCTTTAATTTGTTCATTGCTCGGAGAAGTTAGAACTGAAGAACCTTCTTGGATGAGAAGCGAAATGCTTTAAGGGAAAGAATTAAGAAAGTCCTGTTGCCTTTTGGAAAAGCACCTTTGAGACTGCCTGGAGACGTCTGCTATTGGATGGTTTAAGAATATACTGCAGAAATCATTGAGTTTAGCAGCAGGAGCAGGGGGCATCTTTCTAGAGGCAGGGCACCAGGGAAAATATTGGGCAGTGGATAGAACGCTTAAATACCTTGATGTAGTGGTCAATTCTCTCCACAGACGTAAAGCGAGCCTCTGTCTCTGATGCCAACCTTACTGTAAACTGGAACAATCCCGTTAACTGAGAAGGAAACAAATCACTGTTACTTATAGCACCATGATACATTAACCAATTTACTAGCTGTGAAACCTCCGAGTGATTCTCTGTGGAACAATTTAATCCCATCAGGTGAGGGTGGTTAAGTGAGACTTTCTCATGAACTATACCACAATAGGGAGGAAAGGAGTTCCATTCCTTGTTAGTGATGAAGTTCCATTAAGTTGCCAATGTGTGGGAAAAACAAGCACCACCATGATCAATTTTATTCAGCCTACTGCCTTCTTCAACCGTACCTTATCCCTCCATTTGTAAGCACCAGTTTTTTCTTATCCACGGGGCACTTTCTCTTCCAAAGAAGTCATTTTAATAGAGGATGGTCAAAAATATTCCACAGTACCATCACTACATGTTTTCAGTGTTGTAGGACTTTGCTGGATAGGGGATCAAGCAGACGGGTACTGCTTGTTAGCCTCTGTAGATAGTCCTCAAGTTACAATCACAATGAAGCCTGCCCATTATGGTTGTATGTTGTGACAGTTGTAAAGATTTTATGACCTTTTTTGGGTGATGGTTGCTAAAAGAACCCATCTTTTTTGCTGAAAATTGGAATTTTTCAACCAAACAGTTGTAAAACATAGTCACATGATCACAAGACACGGCAAACGGTTGCAAATGCAGCCCATCTGCCAAGTGCCCGGTGCAGTCCTACGACTGCCGGTGTGTGTTTGTGGGGGGCTCCGACGGTCAGAACTTTCAATCCAGGTCATAAGTACCCCCTAGGTAGTTCCACTGTAACTTTGACTGGTTGCTAAGTGACTGGGTCATAAGTCAAGGACTACTGTAATATAAAATCAAGTCAACAGTGTGCTTTTGATTGGGCCTGGCTGCACTGTTCTTCCAAAAGGGAGTTCCAAAATGCAACTTCGTTTTGACATACAAGAGATGCATTCACCTGAACACCATATGAGATGGCGAGCCCAGCGTAAGCAGGCGGGATCTGGCCATGCATTAAGACGATCATTAAGCCAGTGATGGTAATGAGGGCAATGCTGACAATATCCAGCCTGACAGCCAGCCAGCGCATCGCACAGCTGAACAAGTAGACGGGAGCCTGGTTGTCATCCAGCAGTTGTTGGTATCTAGAACAAACAGAATATATTCACAATTAAAATACAGATCATCTTCAATTTACAACCATTCGTTTAGTGACTACAGCGATACCGAACAGTGATCTACGACCATTTTTCACGCTGAATGATTGTTGCAGCATTCCCCAAGGTTATGTGATCAAAATTCGGACGCTTTTATTTTTATTTATTTTTATTTTATTTATTTGTCAAGCAAGTATTAGATAATAGGTATAAGCATGGTTATGAATACATGAAATGGATAAGAATAAAAAAAGAAACAATAGGACAGGGACGGTAGGCATGTTGGTGCACTTATGCACATCCCCTACAGACCTCTTAGGAAAGGGGTGAGGTCAATAGTAGACAGTCTAAGGTTAAAGTCTTTGGGGAAGAAATCACAGAGTCAGGTAGAGTATTCCAGACATTGACCACTCTGTGGCTGAAGTTGTATTTCCTGCAATCAAGTTTGGTGTAGTTATCTTGAGTTTGTATCGATTGTGTGCTCTTGTATTGTTGTGGTTGAAGCTGAAGTATTCATTGACAGGTAAGACATTGCAGTGGATAATTTTATGTACTATACTTAGATACTTATACGCTTGGCAACCAGCACGTATTTTTATGACTGCTGCAGTGTCTCGGGGTTATGTTATCCCCTTTTGGGAACCTTCTCACAAGCAAAGTCAGTGGTGAAAGCCAGAGTCACTCAACAACCTTATCACTAACTTAACTGCAGTGATTCACTTAACAACTGTGGCAAGAAAGGTCATAAAATGGGACCAAAATCACTTAAGAACTCTCTCGCTTAGCAATGGAAGTTTTGGGCTCAATTGTAGTCGTAAGTCAAGGACAACCTGTATTTCATTTTTTACCTGAATTGGAGGAGAAATTTCACAAACTATGATTCATGTGACTGCTAGCAAATTCAGGTAGCAGCTTGTGAACCGATTCATCTGAAATATTAAACCCAAATTGTAGCTTATTATTTCTAGATCGAGGTGATACATGAACTTGCATTCCGTGTGAATTCAGCCATTTGTGCAATAAACCCAACCTTTAAAAATCCTGGCTTTATCTGTTTTGTAGCAGCTCAGACTGAATGTCAGAGAAGAAACGGAGCACTAACTTGTATAGGAATTCCTCTCTTTTATTGTAGGCATGGATGGTAGAGAGACCTTGAATGCTTGAAGTGATGTGAGAAAGAAACGGAGACTGCGTAATGTTGTCCAGTCGTTTCAACTCCCGAATGAAGACTCTGCATACAAAAAAACACAACCAACTGGAAGTAAGAAGTTTAACAAAAATATGAGAATAACTAGCCCTTTGATGATTTATGCTGCCCGAATTGGGCTTGGAGGCAGCTGGAAACCAATGAAGTTGTTCCAACACCAAGGCATGGAAGACTCTCAAGGCTAACAATGTCTTAAAATGACCCAGAACAATTGCTGCTCTTACCTAGACACAACATGCAGAATGGTGAAAAGAACCACGAGGGGCCCCACTGCCATTAGGAACCATGGAAAGACACCAGAGATCACTCCCACGCAGAAGAACACCAGGATGACATTCTGTATGAACATTTCAGCTTGAAAAGGCAGGCGGACATCAACTGGAAGAGATGGACAGACTCAGCGGATTAGGATAGACTGAAATTCTCACCAACCCAAATGATAGAGAGAGCCAGGTTAAGCGAAGACGCTGGCCTAGAAACCAGGACAGTTTGAATTCTAGGTCCCCCACTAGGCCTGAAAGTCACCCACTGGGTAACTTTGGGGCCATCACCAGGAGAGTGTGAGTTCTAGTCCCACCTTAGCCATGAAAGCTGGTTAGGTAACTTTGGACCAATCACTAGGAAACCTTGAGTTCTGCCTTAGAAATGAAATCCACTCTCTCTCTCTCAGCTTAACCCACATCATAGGGTTGTTGTTGTGGGGGGGAAAGGATTATTAGGTATGTTTCCCACCTTTAGTTACGTATATAAAAGTGGGATAAAAATATAACAGCAATATCCTATATATATATACACAACACGGGGCTGGTGGAAGAGGACACCACCTTGTTATAGTCTCTCCTGTCCAGCCCAGGAGAGATTCAGGTAAGGCCAGCACAGGTAAGATTCACTCAGGGCTCTCCTACTCTGCTGTCATCAATTTGTCTGTTCAGAAATGTTAAATGAGCCGTGTTCCATTCTATGACCTTTTCTGACATTGTTGAGCCAATCACTGAATCATGCAGCCATTAAGGGAATCTGGCTTTGCTTGTCAGAAGCTCCCTAAGAAAGTTGCAGATGACAACCCCAGGATGCTGCAACCATCGTAAATACATGATGGTTGTCAAGCACCCGAAGTTTGATCATCTGACTGTGGGGATGCCACGACGGTCATAAGGGTGAAAACTGGTCATTAAGTCATAAGTCACTTTTTTCTATGCTATTGTAACTTTGAAGTCATTAAACGAATGCTTCTGTTGTGTTTCCCCGACAGCCTGCACAGACAGCAGCAGAATCAGACAGTGGGGAAGAACAGGGTCCAGTCCAGGAGTCTGGGGAGGACTCAGACAAGGGTCTTGTATCCGATACAGAGATGGGGCCAGGGCTATCTGGGAATTACGTGCTGACTCCGGAGCCTCCAAAATCTGGCAGCAGCAAGGCAGAGGAACAAGGGGAGCCTGTTCCCATTGCCTGTGTGTGCAGAGCTACCAGAAGGCAAAAGCAGCTAAGACAAAAGGGGTGCCTCAGGTGTAGGCCTTGGAAGTGATTGGTCCTCTCATAAGACATAAAGGAGGCGCAAAGGGACAGGAACTTTTGCAGGAAGCAACTTTGTTCATACTGGCTGGTTTGGATTCCGAAAGCTCTGTGGTGAATTTGTTTTGTTTGGTTTTGGAAAGACTAATTTAGACTAGTCGTTGGCAGCACTTCAAGTAAAATAAGGTGTGTTCTTATCAGACGTCTTAGGAAGAATTTTGGCAGATGTCCCTGGGACTAATTATAACCGGTTAAGATTCATTCCGGGCTGTGAATGACGATAATTCACAGCCATTGAAATAAAATAAAAGAGTTTTGGATTTTATATGTGTTTGTTGATGTCTCAGGAAGCCTTGGTCAGAATAGCTTCTAAGTCAAGGACTACTTGTATTAGCAACAGGTTACTAAATGAGAGTTTATTACCTTCATCCATATCTTTGGAGAACCTATTGAGAATCCGCCCCACAGGTGTGGTGTCGAAAAACTTCATTGGACTACGAAGAATCCGCCGGAAGAGTTCATCGTGCAGCCTGGATGAGGCCCGCAATGTCCCCTGTAGTGACCATAGAAGAGGACTGTTGCAACCAGACACTCAGGAGTTTTAAAAGAAAGTTCACGAACGACTAGAAGGGACTGCAGCCCTCAGGAAGGACTACTACACTACAAATGTCTTCCACCATATTTGTGAGATGACAACAAGTCATGGAAGGAAAAATCGGGAAATGAAGGCAGTTGCTTTCATGGAAAGAATCTACTGTCCGGAATAACAGGATGGGAACCAGAGATAAGAATTATTTTGTTAACAGAATTGGAAGGGACCTTGGAGGTCTTTTAGTCCTGCCTTAGAAATGCCCCTATACCATTGCAGACAAATGATTGTCCAATTTCTTCTTTAAAATCTCCAGTGTTGGAGCAGCCACAACTTCTGGAGACAAGTTGTTCCACTGATCAATTGTTCTGTCTGGAAATTTCTCCTTAGTTCTAAATTGCTTCTCTCCTGGATTTGTGTCCATCTATTGCTTCTTGTATTGCCTTCAAGTTCTTTGGAGCAGCGGTCGCCAACTGGTGGGCCGTGAGAAAATTTTGGTGGGCCGCAGAGAAATCTCACCCCCAGAGCAACCCCACGAAGCAATTAATCTAAGCTGCGCAGAAACACAAGGCTGCGCCGCCCACATGGCCCGCGTGAACCCTCCCCACCCACTCACTCCTTATCTGGAAAACTTGTCTGCTAAATTGCTATTTTTCCTTTTTCCGACCATCATCTGTTCTGCTGTGCCGGGAGATTTAGATTAGCTAGGAAGGAGGAAATGGTTGGATTTCTTGCTTTCTACTAGTCTTTAGATCTTCGGCTCAGCACAGCCAAACCTCCCTTAGGACTGAAGGTTTGTTTGCAAGCAAATTCAGTGCAGACTCATGGCAAGCAGATTTGAGAGACTGAGCTAGCCGATGGCAGATAGATAGATCACTGAATGATTCTGTGAGCAACTCAATCTGCCTGCCTGCTTTGCCTGATTTTGGGTAAAAGTTGCTCTTTTTTTAATAAAAAATTCAATATTTACATGCATGGTGTGTTGTGAGTTAATTTTGCAAATTTTATCAGTTTGCTTGCAAGCAAATTTTATGGACAGACTGAGCTAGCCAATGGCAGATAGATAGATCTCTGAATGAATCTGTGATTCTGTGAGCAACTCAATCTGCCTGCCTGCTTTGCCTGGTTTTGGGTAAAAGTTGCTCTTTTTTAAAATAAAAAATTCAGTATTTATATAAATATTTATAATATTTACATACAAGCCATGTCCAGCCAGCATTAAAAAGTGGTACTAACACTTCACGTGATCTTGATTCTATCCCTCTGTTAATGCAGCCCGGGACTGGGTTGTTCTCTCCTCCTTAAACAAATACCTACCTTGACAAAGGCAATACCACGAACAGCCTTCAGAATCAGCATGACTCCCATGGAGAGTGCATAAATGCCAGCATAGTAACGCATATGAGGGTTATCCTTCATACTGTCGCTCACCACAGTTTCATTCCCCAACATCAAAGTAGTGTTCTGGGTTTTCAAAAAAATAACCAAAAAAATAACCAGTTTTTAATAGTAATATAGTGGTACTTTGGTACTTATCCGTAATTGGTTCCAGAAAGCAGAATGAGTACCAAACCATGTGACTTCCCATGTGACCCTCGGTTTCCACCAAGAAGGACTTCCTATCTGTCCCTTTTCCTATGTCAGCGGCCTTCCCAGCATGGCCGACTTCCTATCCGCCCTCTGTGGCTGTCCCCCACTTCCTTTTGCAGCGCATCAAGTGCCAAACCAACCAGGACAACATTTTCACATCAAAATGCTTTGAGCACCAAATTCAATGAGTTTTGAAACTGTCAAGTACAGAGGCCCCAATGTATAGGTTTTGAGTTGTAAGCCACCTGGAGTCATTTATTGAGGTGGGCAGCTATAGGAATCAAAGAAAGGAAGGAAAGAAGGAATTCGAAGATACCAGTTGCTCTTACCCCACTGCCTTCTTTGATCCAGTAGCTCAGCCACCAGTTGCTGAAGGCTGTACTGCCCACATTCAATATGAAGAGTGTCATGATGGTCAGGAAAGCGACTGGACCTCCAGCTGCTTGGATGTAGACCCAATAAACCGACCAGGGAACAGAACCTTTGCCTTTCTCTTCCATCTGCATGAGCTGAACTAAAGCACGGGGATGGGCAGAGGAGGAGGTTAAACAGAGAGAATTCAACAAATCCGATCTATACTAGATACAGGTAGTCCTCGATTTATGACCAAATCTGAGCCCAAAATTTCCACTGCTAAGCAAGCCAGTTGCTAAGAGACCTTTGACCCATTTTACGACCCTTTATTGCCACAACCATTAAGCAATCACTGCAGTTGTTAGGTGAATCATGTGACCACTAACCAAAATCTGGCTTCTCTCATAGACTTTGCTTGTTGGAAGCCAGCTGGGAAAGTCCCAAAAAGTGATCGTATGACCTTGGGACAGTGCAACCATCATAACTATCAATGCCAGTTGCCAGGTGCCTGAATTTTGATCATGTGACCATGGGGATGCTGCAACAATTTTAAGTGTGAAAAAACCAGTCATGTCATGCTTTTTTCAGTACTGTCGTAACTTCGAACTCTCACTAAACAAATGGTGGTAAGTTGAGGTCTACCTGTTCACAGGTAAATAAGGACAGATAATCCTTGACTGACGACCACAATTGAGCCCAACATTTCTATTACTAAGCGAGATCTTTTGTTAAGTAAGTTTTGCTGCATTTTACGACCTTTCTTGCCACAGTTGTTAAGTGAATCACTGCAGTTGTTAAGTTAGTGACACGGTTGTCAACTGAATCTGGCTTCCCCATTGCCTTTGCTCGTTAGAAGGTTGCAAAAGGGGATTGAATGACCCCGGGACACTGCAACCGTCATAAACACATGCCAATTGCCAAACATCTAAATCAGAACTCTCCAAACTTGGCAACTTGAAGACTTGCAGCTATGCTGGCTAAGGAATTCTGGGAGCTGAAATCCACAAGTCTTCAAGTTGCCAAGTTTGGGGGGCCCGATCTAAATTTTGATCATATGACTATGGGGATGCTGCAGTGGTCATCAGTGTGCAAAAACAGTCATATCACTTTTTTCAGTACCGTTAAAACTTTGAATGATCACTAATTAAACTGTTGCACGTTGAGGACTAGCTGTATCATACAAAGTTCCCTGAGAATATTGTATATATACAGATGGCATTCAAATGTAACCAACCAAATAGGCTAGAATTAAACTCTGGTTAAATTTTCCTACACATGACGTAAATTATCTTAAACTCTTGCTTAGATTACTTTGCTCGTCTTGAAGACAAAGAAGCACGCTGTTTCAAAGTTAGCGCTAGTCTTTGTGGCTAAAGGAAGGGTAAGACCGAATCTTGAGCTGAGACCCACTAAGATCATCTGGAATCTACGGCATTGTTAACAGAACACTTGCATGCACACAAGTTGGGTAGGGGTTACATTTGTGTTTTTGGATGACAAGCTGTACCTTCTTCCTTCTTAACTACTTTCTCTTTCTTCACAGATCCCGTTTTGGTGCCTTTCTCCGGGAGTCTTTTCAATGAACTGTTTGCAGTCTTCTTTAAGTTAACCTACGAAAGAGAGAGGAGGTAACTCAGATTCAGCCTACCTCAACTATGCAAGGAAAATATCATAAGCACATTCCCTAGGAGAGAAAAAGAGCCTGGTTAAAGTCCATAAAGGGATGTCCTATATCCATGATGGCAAACCTATGGCACGAATGCCACAGGTGGCATACAGGTGCAGGCACGTGAGCACCAGCCAAACTTACCTGCACCAGAAGTGCCCATTTTCAGCCTCCAGAGGGCCTCTGGAGCCCGGGGGAGGCTGTTTTCACCCTCCCGGAAGTGACAAAACGGGCCCGTTTTTCGGCCTCCAAAGGCTGCAGAGGCTTCCCTCGAGCCCCTGGGAGGGCGAAAACAGGCTCCCCCGGGCTCCAGAGGCCCTCCGGAGGTTGAAAATGGGCACATCCAGTATTTCCGGAAGGCCCGTTTTCGACCTCCTGAGGCTGCGGAGGCTTCCCTCGAGCCTCAGGGTGGCCAAAAAAGGCCTCAAAACGGGCTGAAAATCAGCTGGGAGGTACACACATGCACAGTGCAGATAAAGGGGCATGGGAGGTATTGCGCGCATGCACATTGCCTTCTGGATGCTGGCATGCGAGCGCACACGCAATTTTCGGCACGGGAGCCCAAAAAGGTTAGCCATCACTGTTCCATAAGCTAGGATCTGTATGCTTGGATTAGACAACGATTTCTCTGAAATGATAGGGTCTCCTGCTTGAGCAGCGGGTTGGACTATAAGACCTCCACGGTCCCTTCCAACTCTGTTATTCTGTTATTCTAACTACCATTTTAAAGACTGATTTCAATAGAAACTTCCCTCTCTTTCTGTCAGCCACCAAGTAGAAACATGGATCGTGTTGTATTTTATTTGAATAGAAGTTTACTGTAAATTTGTTCTTTGAGGTGCACGACAGCAAGAACCAAGTAAAGGACTAAAACAAAGAAGTTAATATCATTGCCCAAACTAGGTAATACCAGTCTGATGATGTTACCTAGTTTGGGTAATGAAACATCTGGAACATCTACAAGAAAACAACCACGCTCAGAGAGCACCTCATGTCAACTCTGAGCTACAAATATTCTCCTTTATAGAGGTTAATATCAGGAATCTGCCTGGGTAATTTCAGAAGTCAGAGGTTTACCCAGCGTTCATCTTGGCAGATTGTCCAAGTGTGTGGAAACCTTGGATGATTCAGAAGACATATTACAAGCTAACACAATAACTTTGCTATTACGTGAATGGCTTGTAACAAATAATAAGTTGTCTTTAGGATAATTTACATATGACTTTATTTTTCCTTAGGGCAAAAACCGTAGCACCAAATAAATACCTCAATGTGTGGCGTTTCTCCCAGCTGCAAACTATTGAAAATGGCTGCATAGTCACCGTTCAGATTCATCAAGTCTTCATGGCTTCCCCTCTCAGTGATGCAACCTTCTTTCATGAAAACCACCTCATCGCAATCCACAAGATACTGATTAAAAAGAAGAGGAACACTCATGGTGAGGTGGAATGATCACTCGGCCAAGATTTTGAAAAATTAAAAAAACAGTACTTTAAAAAGGCATAAATAAAAGTTGGTGGTAAGGTTCCAAATGATTACACGACATCAGGACAGTGCAGCTATCACAAACATCTGGCAGGTTTTGAACACGTGACCATGGGAAATACTGCAACAGTTCTAGGTGTGAAAAACAAAACAAAACTCCTCAAAGGGCAGACTCAAGGGACCACTAGGTCTCTCTCTGCTGTCAGTTTTCTATGTTTCTATTCATTTGTTCATTCCTTCAGGATTGTCACCCATTCACCATGCAAGTCTCATGAGCCATGAGATTTCCCCTTCCTAAATCCTATCCATTTTCATTTTTCTTTATACTAGTCACTATGACAATCCTGCAAAGCAGATGAGATTAATAAAACAATTGGATTATGTGCAGAAGCAATGTTTGCATCAATTTACCTCGGGCCAGCTCCCTGCCTCTCAGGCTCGTTAAATAAGACGTTAGAATTTTCTAAACATGGAAGCTCCTGTAGCCTCTCTTCACATGGAAAAAATGCTCTCCGCCCCATAATAATTGGGATATAAACAGTCCATACAGGTAGACTTCACCACAATTGAGCCCAGAATCGCCACTAAGCAAGACAGTCATTAAGTGAGTATAGCCGCATTTTACGACCTTTCTTGCCACAGTTGTTAAGTGAATCATTGGTGATTAAGCAAATCTAGCTTCCCCCACTGAATTTGCTTGTCAGACACCAGCTGGGAAAATTACAAATGATGATCATATGACCCCGGGACACTGCAACTGTGTTAAATACATGCCAGCTGCCAAGATTCAAATTTTGATCACATGACCATGGGGATGCTGCAACAGTCATAAGTATAAAAACCAATCGTAAGTCATTTTTATCAGTGTTATAACTTCAAATGATCACTAAATGAACAGCTGTAAGTCGAGGTCTACCTGTATGCACTGAAAATGCAGAATATACACTTTTATATATCAGTAAACAAATTGCTTACTTTTCCTTCTCACTCTTGGCTGCTGTTGACTCTCAAATACACCTAGGCTAAAACCCTCTTTATTTTTATTTCTTCTGTGAGGCTGTAACCCAATTAGGTTGATTAAGAGACTCTGGACCAGGGGTGGGATGCTACCAGTTCTTACTGGCTCTGTAGAGCCGGTAACTCTGAAGAGCAGCAGACACCAAACCAGTTCTGTGTTTGCTGCTGTTTGGCCCATCTGCCCACCCAGGCTCTTACCTGTCCTTTACTTCCTGCTTTTTCAACCTCGGCTGCTTTGCGCAGCACAGCTGAGGTTGAAAAAGCAGGAAAAAAAGAGGCTTTTCAAATATTGTGCACCTGCACGCAGCGCTTTTCAGCTGCCTGGGCAGTACAGCTAAAGGTTTTTTCACACACGTGCCCGCAGGGCGTCTGACGCGCATGCACGCATAGTGTGCATGTGCGCACAAAACGTAATCACCGAACCGGTAGTAACACCGGTTGAATCCCACCACTGCTCTGGACAGCAGAAGTTACAATTTCCCACATTTATTTAGCCAATAAAATCCTGAGCAGAACAGAGCGAGATAACACTCTCAGCTTACCTGAAGCTGGTGTGTGATGAAAAGAACTGTTTTGGACTTCAGGCGCTTCCGGATTGCACTGTTGAAAATGTGGTTTCCAACATGGGCATCCAAGGCACTCAAAGGGTCATCGAGGATGAAAATGCTCTTGTCGCTGTACAGGGCACGGGCAAGGCTGATCCGTTGGCGCTGACCCCCACTCAAATTTGCACCCCGGTCACCAATCTAAATAAAACATGCCTTGTTCAAATATTTGTTTGCCCGCCACACCTTCTTTATTCCTTGCTTATCAATTTTGTCATTTCTCCAAAACTCAAAGCAGGATTCCAATAAGTCAACAGAATTCAAATAGCCCTAATTGATTGGAAACCCTTTACTGAATTTGATAGCAAAGATTCAAAGCTCAGTTCCTACGGAATCAAATTTTTATCTAGTACTGTAACCTACTTAATGTGTGCATCCTGTTATTTACTTAAAGAAGGCGTGTTTAAGGAATTTTTGAGACAAATATATTTGAAAACCCAGAAACCTAAAATATAATTGACAGAAACAGCAGATGCCTGTTTAAAAAACAGCAACGATAATTATTCACTCATTTCAATGCAGTTACATAATTTTACAATTCAACTGAAATGAAAAGCAGGAAGTACATCCAAGGCAACATTCAGTTGTATTTGATTATTAGAAAGTCTCTTCAACTACTTTCTGACTCCAAGAAATTAGCAAATGAAATGGAAACCACACTTCTAAAAAAGCAGAAAGGAATAAAATAAAGATTTCAAACACATTTAAAGCAGGAATGTTTTTTATTACCTAAAACCTCCAAAGATAGAGTTGGCCCTTGTTTCATTCAGAGGAAATTGTACAATTTAGGTGCTGCCATTCAAAAAGCATATTTCCATCAATTGAACTTGACACAACACAGAGAACCTGCTCTTTCCACGAAAATAATCTCTCCTTAACAATAAATACCTTACCAAACTCACGCCTCACTTAAGATACCTACCTTTTTGTATCAAGAGAAACAATTTATTTACAAATTTGGAAACTAGCCATCTCTCTCTCACAGCAGTTGGCAAAGCACCTAATTTTGATATTCCTCTCCTCAAAGTGCAACAGGACATGCCCTAATTATTTTTTTGTGTGAAATAACTAAGAGAAAGAGTGGCAGAACCTGGGGTTGAGTTAAAAGAGCCTAGAATCCCCATATAGCCACAAACGAATTCAGTCTAGCTTCTCTTGAAATCCCTTGACTCTTATCAGCAGAGGTGCTCACCATTAGTCGAGAAGATTTCAGCACACAGGATGACTAGCTATAAATTAATCCAATTGGACCTTCATGTGTCTTCCTGGTCTTTCCTGCCCCACATTAACCCATGAAACCATTAATAACATGGCAAGGTAAACAGGTCTCATATTTTTAGAGCCTGATTACATATTGAGTAGTTAAGGTGTAATGAAGTTAACAAGCAAAGCTGTTTATCAACCTCTAAGCATGTCATATATTTTCCCTCTACAGATGGGTCTCCTAGAATTGGTGGGCTGATGTGTTCAAGCAAGATTCTTACCTCTGTCAGATCCCCATTTGGTAGGATAGCCAGATCAGGTCGGAGACAGCAATCATTCAGCACCATATTGTACCTAAATATATATATATATGTGTGTGTGTGTGTATAGATGGATATACATCTTTTAAAAAAGCAGTGAACAGACCACTTCCAAGTTAAATGGGCCTAAGTCCGCCCCTATAGCATTTTCCCAAGGTCTGTTTAAAGAGAGATTTAGAAAATCTATCTCGGATACATATGGGACATTTAGAAATTTATCTGGTTTTGCCCCAGGTTGAATTGTGACTGTTAGGCCAATTAACTAATTGCTTTGAAATAGTTATGTGACTGGAGAGTACCATAACGGGCAACGAAGACAGTGATTGACTCAAAACTGACTTGTAACATTAGTTGCATTGTCAATGATGTAGTTATCAGGCTGGCTCTTACATAATGCTGTATTATAATTTTGTATAGCATGTATTTCATCCTTCCTCCCCAGCTGGGGAGGAAAATTCCTGCCAAGTTTAGATTTGATTTATTATTATTATTATTATTATTATTATTATTATTATTATTATTATT
>NW_020717057.1:132936-158661 GCF_900518725.1 Notechis scutatus | reverse complement strand
TTATTATTATTATTATTATTATTATTATTATTATTATTATTATTATTATTTCTCACTGATTTATCAGTGATTCCTATCAAGTTCTTATCTGTGCCCAAAAAATAATGTTTGAAAAGCACTCTCCATTTGTGAAGAGGTTCTGGCTTAGTAAGCAGTTGTAATTTGGCTAAAACCACAATTCCTGTGATGCAGTGAAATAATAAGCCAAGAATTAAGGAAAATCGGGGTTGAAAGACTTTCTCCCAGTTGGGAAGAACGGAAGATACATGGTTCCAGTGCTCAGTTCAAGCTCACCAAGTCTTATGTAAAGGTAAAGGGTACCCCTGCCAGTTGTGTCCAACTCTAAAGGGCAGTGCTCATCCCTGTTTCTTAATCGAGGGAGCCAGTGTTGTCTGAAGAAACTTCCATGGTCACGTGGCCAGCATGATTATACGCCAAGGTGCATGGAATGCTGTTATCTTCCCACCAAAGTGATACCTATTTATCTACTCACATTTGCATGCTTTCAAATTGCTAGGTGGGCAGGAGCTGGAGCAAGGAACAGAAGCTCACTCTCGTCCTGCAGGCTCGGGGCTCGAACCCAGGCTGTCAGCTTTCCAGCAGACAAGTTCAGCATTTTTAACCACTGAGCTATCATACCCCTAAGTCTCATATATTTAATACTACATCATGGCTTTGTGTCACAAAAGTCCTGGACCAATGTTTTATTTCAGTGCAACCAATGAAAAAGCCCACAGTAAGGGAAGTGCAGTCAGAAAATCACAGTCTTGTTACCAGATGTAAACTATCCATCCAGAACAGCTGAAAGGCTGACTCAGGACTAGCCTCAACCCATCAACCTTTCCCCACCTGCATCGTGAGAGAAAGTGCACAAAACTCCATCAGACCGACCTTTCTTCTTCAAACTCCTTCCCAAAAAGGATGTTGTCTCTAAGCGTGGCGTTGAGAATCCAGGCCTGTTGGGCCACATAAGCAAAGTTCCCATCCACGGCAATGCTGCCTTCCAATAATGTCATCTGAAAAAGCAGCCACAGGCCTGTCAAAGATACTGCCTCCAAGTCTTATCAATAAAGGAGAATATTTGTAGCTCAGGGTTGAAATGAGGGCTCCTTGGTGCTCTCTGAGCTTGGTTGTTTTCTTGTGAATGTTTCATTACCAAATTAGTAATGAAGTGCTAGAAACATCTGCAAGAAAACAACCAAGCTCAGAGAGCACCAAGGACCCCTCAAAGTCTTGTGTTACATTAACTCGTTCATTAATTTTATTGATTAGCCCTTGGACCATATCAAAGTGCAGTTCCAGAAACAAATTATTACTAAAATTTGATAAAAGCAATTTAAGCAATTCAAAGTCTTATAAATTCCTGCCCCTCCCTCTCAGACTCTTCTTTCCCTCTCCCACCTCCCACTTCTGGAGACAGGCCAAACTACCACATCCCAAAAGACATTCTTGCCTCATCTTTACAGATTTTTGTAAGCTCAATAAAACTTTGGGGGATTAGATATCTGGGGATAGATTGTTCCATTGAAGAAGGTCATCACAAATAAAGCCTACGTATTGGCTCCCTGCGCTTGGCCTTCTTTCAAAGAATTAATTGGTGAAGCCCTGTCTCAGCCCAAAGAGCAAGATCGGAGATGCTCTAAGATTGAGGTGCAACATAGGCCAAGGAGACGTCCACTTCCCTGGGTATGGTGTTATTAGTTATTAGTTATTAATATGGAGCCTCAGTGGCACAGTGGTTAGAGTGCAGTACTGCAAGCTACTCCCACTGCAATTTGGCAGATCGAATCCCACCAGGCTCAAGGTTGACTCAGCCTTCCATCCTTCCGAGGTCAGTAAAATGAGTACCCAGATTATTGGGGGCAAGAGACTGACTCTGTAAACCGCTTTGAGAGGGCTGTAGAGCACTATAAAGCGGTATATAAGTCTAAGTGCTATTGCTATTAGGTACCTCCTCTGCCTGGACAGAGGCCTCCCCAATCAAGATGAGGGATAGGCAATGAGATGGGCCACCTGGGCCTTAGATTGATACTCCCACACTTGTATGAGTGACATGCAAGAAAGCAAGAAGTCATGGCTTGGGACCAGGTTCTTTGAAGGACCAATTACATCTACTTAATGGCAACTCCAAAAAGACCATAGAAATATTTTATAAGTTGACCTTTTGAAGTTTTGGAAGTTTGGCTCGAGACTCATGATTTAATTGGGGTAACTGCCGGAATCTTGACACTCAACACACCAGACAGAAGGGCCAGGGTATGTTGTGGGTCCCTTCTCTTAAGAAGGTCCACCTAGTGGGATCATGAAGAAGGGTCTTCTCCATGATGGCTCCCTCCTTGTGGAACATCATCCCTGTGGAGAGAAGCCTGGCCTCCAACTTGATACTCTTTCAAAAGGTCCCGAAGACATAATTTTGGACCCCAGAGTGACAGGGAGCCAGTCAAGTGGTTGGTTTTACTGTTGTCACCAGTGGGAATGAGACTTTCTTAGACTTTGTTTTGGAGTTTTTATTTCTGCAAAAGACCTGGAGTCACCTTGGGGGAGTTGGGAAGCCATATAAATGTTCTTCATAAATAAAGCCTCTCCTAGAGTATGCAGACTGGTCACCATATGCCTGGTGTAATGGTGCACACTAAGCCAGTAGAACTTTAAATCATATTGCTACTGGAAGCTGAAAACTGCTGGAAATACCTTTGCAGTCTGGTTTTTACAATTTAAAGGAAATGTAACTTCTCTGTGCTATCAAGTCTTGGAAGAAGAGAGAATTTCACAACGGAATACAATCAGTTATGCCTGCCAAATAGCACTGGAAAGAAAGCAAACTGATTTGCTGTCAACTTTCATATTGTTTCCAACAAAAAGGGTAACAACAAATCCAAAATAGATTTTTTTAAATGTAATTTTCTATCAACTCCCGAGGGACCCCAAAACACTCTGGTCGTATCCTCTCTTTCTGATTCCACTGGACAGGAAGATTCAATCCAGAAAAGATGGTTAATGAGTGTTACATTTTTTTCACAGTCAAAGGACAACAAAAGAAAGAAAGAAGAACCAACAACTTACAAAAATAGTTTTTTAAAAGAGTAGTGGTATCTCACCTGTCCCAAAATGGCTGAAATGAGTGAGGTTTTCCCACTCCCCACGCTGCCACATATCCCAACAAGTTTCCCCTAGATTGGATCAGCAAAGGGGGAAGCAAAATTAGTGCATGATGAAGCACACAAGAAAGTAATGCTATTTACCACCCAATTATTTAATAAACATTAAACAAAATCCAATTACTATATGTAATATTAGTGGATGATGATATTATTTCCTGCAGCCCTGAGCATATAAAGAATTTTTTTTGCGTAGATGACCAGCAGCCAATGTCTCCTTGAAAGAAAACCTGAACTAAATGGATAGCAAAATCCTGTGGAAATTTCCTCAGTCCTCTGCCCTCAAGCAAGCTGATTGCCAAAGATACCACTGAAAGGAATCAATTTGAACTTTTCCTTTATCAAACTCGTGATTCAAGTTGTTTGAAGTCATGTAGAACAGACATCTTTGCATAAATATATGAAAATGCAGCTGCCAAATATTATCAGAACTAATCTGAAATAAAATTGTTGCTCCAGCATATCTGCTGTGTGCCCAACTTTCCAGAAGATAGATATGTCATTGTGCTGAAAATAATTTTGTAACACAAAGGGCAAACTTGTCCCTAGATAACCTAGGCTTATGTGTATCTGTCAGTCTTTCCTTCAGCTGGCAAATAGTTGGCTCTGGTTAGTTTAGGCCATAGTACAGGAAGTTCTCGACTTACAATCACAATTGAGCCTGAAATTTCTGTTGCTAAGCAAGACAGTTGACAAGTCCAAGTGAACATAACGTGCTTAATGCACTGCAGTGCGTATCAAATGACTTGTTACTCTCTGTAAACATGTAGCAGTCAAAAAAATGCACTAAAAATAAAAGAGGAACACAGCAACAAAAACAAATACAAGCAGAACCAGAAAAGGAAAACAAAACTGCTCCCCTCAACACAAAACACATAATTTGGATATAGGTAGTCCTCAATTTACAACCAAATGCGTTAGCAACTGTTCAAAGTTACAACAGCCCTGGAAAATGTGACTTACAACCCGTCCTTGCAATGATGAGCATCGCAGCATCCCAATGATCACGTGACCAAAATGTGAGCCCTTGGTAACCAGCATGTATTTACGTCAAGCGG
Source organism: Notechis scutatus (assembly GCF_900518725.1). The sequence goes on along the minus strand of NW_020717057.1, from coordinate 154,445 downwards.
AGGATCACACAATCATGTGTTTGACATTTGTGACCTATTCAGCCTGGCTTCCGACATACAAAATGAATTGGGGAAGCCGGGTTCCTTTAATAACCTCAATTCATTTAACTGCAGTGATTCACTTAACAACTCTGACAAAAAAGGTTGTAAAATCTAGCACACCTCAATAACTGCCTTGATTAACAATGGAAATTCTGGCCCCAGTTGTGGTTGGAAGTCTAGGACTACCTGTATATATACAAATGCATTTGTAATGTGAATGAGAGTTTTTAAAATTTCATAGCCAACTTGATTCCAAAGACCTTTATAGAGAAGGAAGGAATCTATTTTGTTCACATAAAAAAGGAAGCCAAATGGTTATAAAATAATACTTAACTATTTGTTTCATTGCTTTGATTTCCTACCCATCCCCAAAGGATAGGAAATGTCTAGCATTTCTTACAGTTCATAAATCTAGCATCTAGTAAAATAAATAAATAAATATGGCATTGATCCCTTGTATTAAACCATTTTACATGCAGTAGGGAAATGCAGTACAGCTAAATTAGCCCTGATATAATTAAAGACTGTTGAGGCATTTTCCTAACTTGCTCAACAATCAATCAAGATTGATTCCTAAGTTTATTTATTTATTTATTTTATTTACATACAGTTTTGATCACCATGACATAAAAAAGATGTTGAGATTCTAAAAAGAGTGCAGAGAAGAGCAACAAAGACAATTAGGAGGCTGGAGGCTAAAACATATGAAGAACTTGAGGATTTGGGTATGTCTAGTTTAATAAAAAGAAGGGGTGATATGATAGCAATCTTCCAATATTTGAGGGGCTGCCACAAAAAGAGGGAGTCAACCTATTCTGCAAAGCACCTGAAGGCAGGACAAGAAGCTATGTATGGAAACTCATCAAGGAGAGAAGCAACCTAGAACTAAGGAGGAATTTCCTAGAGCAATTAATCAGTGGAATGACTTGCCTCCAAAGTTATGGATGCTTCATGAAATGGTATAAGGTTTCCTGCTTGAGCAGGGGTTGCACTAGAAGACCACCAAGATTCCTTCCAATTCTGTTACTCTATTTATTTGTGTTTAAAAAAAATTATTTACCTGCTGCCTATCTCACCGTGGGGCTAGTGTAGACAGCTTAGAACAGGGGTGTCAAACTCATGTCATCACAGTGTCGTCACGTGACGTATTGCGACTTTTTTCCTCTTCGCTAAACCGGGCGTGGGTGTGGCCAATGTGTGACGCGAGTTTGACAGCCCTGGCTTAGAACAATAAAAAGGAAGAAATGAAAAGAAGTGCAAATAAAACAGAAGTAAAGTATCAGAACAATAAAATAAAAAATGGAAAAGGCACAATAAGAATACATCTTATTGTGGGGACCGGGGCTGCAATCACGTCTTTGTTGAAAAAGCAACCCTTTGGGGGGGGGGTGAATTAGCACCATGCCACTTCCTAACTAGAGAGAGAGGGAGGGAAGGAGGGAGGGAGAGAGAGATGGGAAAGGAGAGAATTACTTCCTCACCTTCTCAATTTCCAGGTCAACGTTGTAAAGGACCTTCTGCAGCCGGACATTTGCAAGCTGGATACGCTGGGTCTCCTCCTCGGGGCTCGGGGGGTCGCTATCCACCAAAAGATGGCCCTTCTGCTCCGTGAATATGGTCTGCCGTCCCTCGTGTTGCTGCAGTTTCCTCTTGTCTTTCGTGCTCATGGCCGTCTTGCCCTTTTTCATTTTAGGGGTCATCTTGGGTGAGCTCTGGACACTAGCATGGGAGGATTCCCAGGCTAAGGTGGCATTTGTCATCTGTATGGCTGCGTGAGGACTGGCTGGTTTTTTCTTTACCATATGAACCTCTTCCATTAGAAACAAACTCTGATAGGAGTTGTGAGAGAGGTGCAAAGATGAGACACCTGGTCAAGACTGAGGAGGGGACAAGTCTACGGCACACTCACGCAGCAAAACACATCAGGCTATACAGTGCGAGGAAGCTGAAGAGCAAAAGGTAGCTCATTAGTGAAAACTAACGCCAGGTCCTTCAGAAGGACCTGGTTGACCCACAAATGCAGTGTTCCTCAGACAGAGAGACTTAAGACTCATTTGGCAGGTGAGAAATTTTGTTCGCCAGAAACACCACCAGCTTAAATGGGTGAGAGCACCAGCTCAACCCAGGTTCAAAAAAAAAAAAAAAAGCTTAATTCTCTGTTGTACAAAAACCAGGCACTTTTGGAATGTGACTGTGTGTTATCACTGATGACCAAACAGCATCGTTAAAAGCCAGAGCCTCTATGTCACGTTTTCCACTGCATCCGTCTTTCAAAAATATTCTGCAGTATTTATTCAACAGTTTACACAGAAAAACCAAAACACAGTTTGAGTTAGTTAAACAACAAGTATTTCCAAAGAAACTTATTTCTTTAATGACTCCCATCCCCCGCCGGAAATAATTATGGGACTGGCACTGAAATGATCCATGGATAAGCAAACTATAAGCCTCTGTCTTAAGAGATAATATTACTGGTTTTCTCTGAAGGGTTCCTCTTTCCCTACCTTCTTTTAACTAAGATTTAGCATCCTGCATATTTCAAAATGATAGTGTTCTCGCCAAAAATAATAAAATTATTCCACCGGCCTAAAGATTTGCTTGCTTGATGGAATTCCTGGATATTCAAATGACAGACCTAAAAGCAATTTACAGTTCAAAGCATATATACAATGCCTTCATGCAATCTCAGGTAGAAACTTCTGCTGATAACATAGTTCTATGGTGAAAAAAAGTTGGACATTAGCTAGTTTAAGCACAGTAAGAGAGGAACTGCAAACATTCAGAAACCAAGGGGTGGGGGGGAATGAAAATTGACGAACGCATCTTAGTGGGGCTGTTCTCAATATTTGCCAGGTTATGTTCTGAAATGCACTTTAAACGTAATTGTGACAAGAATGAAGCCCAACAGCCAGACTAGCTTTCCATCTGAATGAACTATGCATGCTAAAATCTTCAGCAACTCACAAGAGTTCCCTTATAGACAAGCAAATATGGAAAACTTTTTTTAAAAAAATGAAAATCACTGCCGAGGAATTTGATACTGTAAGCTATCATAAGGCATGCTGCAGGTTGCATTCTACAAGATTCTGCATGCGTGTGTATCATGCTTCATTATCATGCTTTAAATTTATTTAAATCCTGCAATCCTATTCTCTCTTTGACTTGGTAGTCAACTGAATGCAATTAATTACTAACGTTAGGGATGTTAGTATTATGCAGCAAAATGGGCACTTTGGCAAACTTTCACCAAGTAGAATTTCAGGATGTTTAGCTCATGCTCCTTGTGGTGAGAATAAAGCGAGGAAGGTAGCAAGAGATTTAATATGTATTTTAGAATATGCAAAAGGACCCAACCAAGTAGTAAAATACGTCAAGGCAAGGATGACTTACTTTAAATCTATCAGCTGCAACAGAAGCTTCAGACAAGGACTTCACAGAAAACGGAGTGACTTTCAAAGCAAAAGTCATGGAATTGAACACTGTCACCACTGTAAAAGCCTGAAACACAGACAGAAATAAGCAGTTTTTGACTGCAGCAGCAATAAGAAGCCTTGTGCAAAATCTAAGAATGTTTAGCTAATCGGCAACAGTGACAGTATTCTTTCAGGTTAAAAAAATATTCTGCAGAGTGCCTGGGATTTTCTGCCATTCTTCCCTGCAAATTCTCTCAGGCTCAGTCAGGTTGGATGGTGACTGTTAGTCAACAGGGTTCAAGTCAGGAATCTGGCGGGGCCACTCTAGGACATTCACAGAGTTGTCCTTAAGTCACTTCTGTGTTGTCTTGGCTGTGTGCTTAGGATGTCATGAGGGAAAGTGAACCTTCAGGCCAGTCTGAGGTCTTGAGCGCCAAGGAACAGGTTTTCATTGAGGATATCCCTATAATTTGCTCCATTCAGCTTTTCCTCAACCATGATCAATCTACCAGTCACCGCTTCTGAAAAATAACCTCAAGCATAGCATGATGCTGGCATCACCATACTTTCTGAATGCATTAAATCTACCAACTGTTAACAAGAACAAAAGAAAGCAGGTATCATTCAACTGATGACCCGGATGTTTTTCATTCTTCCCGAAAACTATTCATAAGAGGAAGAACACAGCTGGACTTGTTTTAATCCCTAATTATAGTAAGTATGACACTCAGATGTCCCATGGAGGATTTTCATGAAACATGAATACTGCAGTGTAGGACCAACAATCCAAATCCTTTTTAGCTTAAGAACTAAATTACACTGCACACTGAACTACATTTTTGGCACAAAAATCTGACCTCTCAGTCAATATGTATGTCTCCAGGCAGAAATAGATACTCTGTCTAAGTTATTTTCAGATATTATTGAAACCATAAGATAAGTCTACTTGGAACAATAAAAAATACAGAAAAGAGGGACCTGCAGGAACATTCCAAAAAGATACCAGCTTTTCTTAATACCTACTGCAATCAGAAACAGAAAAGACTACCACAGATGCTGATCACAGCTACTATTATACTGGAGGGTGGTTTTTTTGTGTCTTTGTTTTTTTGCTTTTTTTACTACCGGTAGGTTCATTTTAGTTCCTAAGTCATTACAGTCATTAATTATAATCTTCATGTAGGACTAACCCAGTCTCCTAGCAACTTTTCAAGGCGTAAGACAGGGGTGTCAAACTCACCACGTCACATTGCCATTATGTGACTTATCGTGACATTTTCCCCCTTCGCGGAGCTGGGGTGGGGGAGGCCTGCGTGTGATGCATCTGGCCCATAGGCCACCAGTTTGACATCCTGGCATAGGAAAACAGTATGCAAAGTTGGATCAGACCAGGTGAGAAAAGCATAGTTCATTGTTTTTCAACCTTGGCCACAAAGAGAGGTGGATTTCAACTCCCAGAATTCACCTGCCTGCCTTGCTGGCTAGAGAATTCTGGAAGTTGAAGTCCATACATCTTCAAATAGCCACAGTTGAGAAACATTGGCACAGATGATTCCAAATCCCCAAAGTTATCATTTCACATGTCTGATGTAAACACTATCTACCTCTAAAAATTACCTGGGCTGCTGTGAGATCATAGCCGAGGATCATATGAACAGAGAAGGTCACCACACTAGCTATCACTACAACGATGGGTGCCACTCCCACAGTGATGCTCTGGAAGTATCCTGCACGCTCCAGAATTTTGCGTTCTTCCTCTCTGATTTCTAGGAAGAGGAGGCAAAGATTAGTAGAAGATTAAATTAATAGCCAAGTTAACTGTGGTTTTGTCATCTGCAGGAACTACACTTACAGCAGATTAAAATGAAAATGCAAAAGGGGGCACGATTTATACTTTTTAAAAGAATTGATTTCCATTCAGATTGGCCCTCCCTGGCGACAAAAATGTAAGCTCAGTTTTATACTATGATTAGTCATGCAAATGTAATAACAGTAGAAAAGCCAAAGAAACCTTGATGAAGATTCTCAGTAATCCAGGTAGAATTGTCTGAAAGTTGAATTATAGCAACTGGATTTATTTTCTTGTGGGTTTGACACCATCCAAGAAGAAGCAAAACTTTTCAAACCCACAAGAAAATACTGGTAGTTCTTCGCTTACAACAGTTCATTTAGTGACTGTTCAAAGTTGCAATGGCACTGAAAAAAGTGACTTGATTATGACCATTTTTCACACTTTTTCACAGCCATTGCAACATCCTCATAGTCACATGATAAAAAAAAAGGAGGCAACTGGCTCGTATTTATGACGGTTGCAGAATCCCTGAGTCATGTGATCACATTTTGTAATCTTCTGACAAGCAAAGTCAAAGGGGAAGCCAGATTCACTCAACAACCCCTGTTGCTAACTTAACAACTGCAATGATTCACTTAACAACTGTGGCAAGAAAGGTCATGAAATGGGGCAAAATCCAATAATTGTCATGCTTGGTCACAAAAACTTTGGGCTCAATTGTGATCGTAAGTCAAGGGCTACCTGTAAGTCCAGTTGCCAACTTTTAGACAATTCTACCTGGATGACTGAGAATCTTCATTGACATATTGCCATGCACTTTGGGGGAGAAATCATGAAGCTGGTGAAAGAACATTCCTAAGAATTTTAGGAGTTGGCACATTCCAACAATTCTCTGCCTACTCAGATTCCCCTAACCAACTTGTTGAGACTGAAGAAGCTGCTTGGATGGCCAGCAAAACATCTCAAACCAGCCAGAAATTAAGTCCAGTTTCCATGACTCAACTTTCAGACAAACAAATCTCCCTTGTGCATACCCAGTATTTGCAGCAGCACCAGCAACATTTACATGTCATTTCACTGTTCAAAGAGGAAGCAAAAGGAAGACCAGTGGATGAGACAGTAAAGAAATTTTTAAAAAAACTCACTTTGAACAGTCTGTGAGAAGGCTTTCACCCAAGCATACATTTTGATGAATTTAATGTAATTAAGCACTTCATTCATTTTCTGGACCCGTTCATCAGTTACAGCCACACATTTCCTTCTGAAATAAGCTGTAAAGCGGGATGCAAACATCTGGAATCGTAAGAAAGATAATATCATCATAACAAAAGGTGCAGACTCTTTCAGCCAATATACATACAATAGAGATCAAAAGAATCATCTATCGAATGAATTAGCTAATACCGTGTTTCTCATATAATAAGGCCGGGTCTTATTTTTTTTTGAGCCCCGAAAAAATGGCTAAGCCGTCTTTTCGGGGGGTGATTTAATTCCCCCCCTTGCATCTTCGGGCGGGCGGGCGGCGATGGCTTGGATGTTGACCTCGGCGTTGGTGGGCCACTTCGTATCGGGGTCAACGCAGGCAGCACCATATCTGGGTGTGCAACAAAAGTACTTCCTAACGGCAAGCCCCCCCCACCATTCCCCCCCATTTCGCATGTTTTAATATAGGCCTTAATTTGGGGGGAGGGGCTTAATTTCATTTCATGCCTATAAAACATGCTGGGACTTCCTATTGGGGGAGGCCATATTGTTGGAGAAACAGGGTAGCTTAGAACAGAGTTTCGCATTCACATTTTCGTAATTTCTGTATGGACTTCAACTCCCAGAATTCCTCAGCCAGCATCCTGGTTAGGGAAGTTTCAAATATTTCATATATTCACAATATATTGGCCCCTGTTTCAATACTCATTAGTGATTTGGCTTTTAAACAGATAGTTTTCTACTCACCATTGCAGGATAGAAGAGGATGAAAACAGCTGAACCTAGGAAGCCTGTTGGTCCAAGAATTACAACGTTGTAAACCATGCCAAGAATGGCAACGACAGGACCTCCAGCCAACAAGCTACCCACAGCTGCAGCTTCGAACATTCTCTGGCCATCATTGGAGCATATATTTATGAGCTGAAATGTACACAGTGCAAATCAGAAATTATCAAGGGCACAGGACAGAAAGCAACCATGTCTTCTCTATTGTTTAGACTGAACAGATACAGGAAAGAAAAGTAGTGTACAGGTAGTCCTCAACTTATAACCACAACTGAGCCCAAAATTGCTGTTACTAAGCAAGACAGCTGTCAAGTGAATTTTGCCCCATTTTACAAACTTTCTTGCCATGAATCATGTTAGAGACACAGATGTTAAGTGGCTTCCCTCTTGACTTTGCTTGTCAGAAGTTTGCAAAAGGTGATTACATGACCCCAGGACTCTGTAACCATCATAAATAGGAGCCAGTTGCCAAGCATTCCAATTTTGATCATGTGGCCATGAGGATTTTACAATGGTGGTAAGTGTGAAAAATGACCATAAGCCACTTTTTTTCAGCACCATTGTAACTTTGAATGGTTACTGAACAAGCTGTTGTAGGTCAAGAACTACCTTTATGCTATTTTATTCATATATGGCCTATTCAGTGCTAATATGCAATGGAAAGGCAGGATATCAATTTAACCATTGATAAAATGAGACCCACTGTCAGGTGCCAATAACCTGGAGCATTCATTGGGTTCAAAGCACAGAAGAGTCTATTATTGCTACTTTTAATAGAAGAGCCAAGTCAACTAATGACCAAAACTAAATTGGCACTAGATAAGGGTCAATGGAATTCACAGGGGGCTGAATTTAAGTCTTTGGTGGCAATACAATGACTTCAAGCTGATGACACCTTTAACCCAGCCTTCCAGTTCAGCCTGTCCTTCTCCTACACCCAGCACCATTTTAACTTACCTCGCCCAAAGATTTATCCTTGATATTTTTCAGTCTGAGTATTTTCTTGAAAGCCATTGTAAGGATAGCTCCACGCAGCCTGACCCCAGTGCGATAGTTTAAAGCCCATGTTAACGCCAAAGACCAGGAACGAATTACTTCTGTTATTAAGAGGCCCAAAATTAACAACAGGCTGTATTGTAGATTGGGTTCCGTTTGCTGAGTATATTCAAGAAGATGTTTCACCATAAACGCCTACAGGGAGAAAGGCAATACTGCATGAACATCCTAGTGTGTTAGAGGTACCATTCAAAATTTATTTTTTTTATGTTAAGTTAGAAAAAAGGAGCTATTTGATTTCAGATTGGAATTTTTATCTTTAATCGAAAGACTTCCGAGAGGTAATAACTGCAGGTATTAACAGCCTACTGAATCTCCAAAAGGGAATCAAACATATCAGGCAATGCGCAATAATTTGAAATCTCCCAATTCTTTACGCTGCTCCATTGCTGCTCCTTCACACATTGTCTAACTTAACATAAACCTGAAAGTTAGCTGAAACAATTCATCATCGCTGTCAATTTCATAACATGTACTTTCTTGCAAAAACTGAGCATATTACAAACATAACACCTTTATTATTCTTTCTTTCAAACGTGCTTATTTGAGAAAAAGGAACAAATGTACCTACAGTTGAACTGGGGAAGAGTGTGAGAAGGACATTTTGCAAAACATTCCTGAAAATTAAACATCAGCAGTTTAAAAGTAAAGAAAAGGACAAGCAGAAAAAGAAAAAAATCAAATTAGGCGATACCAATTTAAAAAAACAAAACAAAAAAACCCACCAGCCCTCAACCCTCACTACCCCCCATCCTCCCTCCTTTTAAAGACAAAAACAATTTTACCTCAGGAATCACAATTTCAAAACACCACCTGCAAAAAGAGAAAAACAGCTCCCAGGCCACAAATCGTCCATTTCATTTTCATTGGCCAAAAGGACAGTGTGGTCCATTACAACTCAGATTCATGAGCAATATTAAGTACTAATAAATGGGAAGCAGGAAATTTTTTATTTGCAAACAAACCAGTAGTATCTTATGAAAAGTGAGTAGTAGCATGTCACAAACACTGTACAAAAGAAAAGAAAGGTACGGTGGCAGAACGTACAATCGGCATGCACAACAAAAGATTACACAAGGCCTGAATCCAACTCAAGCTTCCAACACAAAATCGAGCTCACATTTTGCAAAGACACAAAAAAATTAAATATTACAAGAAAAAGCAGGACCAGTGTTTGTTCACAAGTCCATGGAAGAGGGAAACATTGGCGGCTAATGATCTCCATGGCCAGATGTGTTTCCCCCTTTTGGTTTAACACGGCTTTGCTAGACGGAAGATTTTTCAGCTGGGCATTTCCAACAATAAAGACATCTACACATTCTGGAGCTTAAGGTTCTTTAATCAAAGGCAAGAAGTACGGTTGCCCACCACAAAAATGCGAAAGGATGGAGATGCTTGGGGTGGATTTCTGGAGTCTTTAGGAAGTCCCCACGGCTACAACTGGCTTTGCAAATCAGTGTTCTGGACAACAATGGGTGCAAGCCCAGGCTTGTCAAGGAAGGAGCAGAAGCTCAGGATCAAGTTAAAAAGTGAAGGCAAGGACCACGAACAAGTCCCAAGGTGGCTGATTCTGAATTTCCAACTGAGAACTCACTCGGTGGGATTCCTCCCCCGAGTTTTCGTGCGCACATGTCAACAGCCGGACGTCCATCATGTGCCCAAAGCGGTCGAAAAAAGGACAGAACGAGCAAAAAATAAAAAAAGGACCTCAAGCAAATCTCTGATCACAGCACAAGCTCAGATTCCAAGGTCACACTACGCCAGCTTGTTCCTCCATTGCTAGGATTTTACTTTCTCTCCATCCGAAACACAACTGGCTATTTTGTATGGTTGATGCTATTTAGCAACAAGATTGTTGGCTTCTGGTGCAGGATTCAATCCATCAACTGAAATCAAGTCACTGGCAGCGTGAATAATCTTTCGGTGCTCTACTTTCATAACCTATGACCCGACATGCTGACAAGGGCTGCCAACATTTTCTCACAACCCACTCGATACAGGAAGAAATAGGGATAATATTTGCAACATCAGCAGGAACTCTCTTCTACCATACTAACTAGAAAGTAAGAGATTTCCAGGGAAGAACAACAAGTTGGCTTAGGGTGTTGTTGTTGTTTTTTGTTATAGATGTAAAGAAAGTAGTGGCAGAAAGACCAAAAGGGAAAAAGAAACAATATATGCAATCTTAAAAACATTGTTCTGGTTAAAATCATGATGAGAACAATCAGCATATTGTTTCCATTTAAAAACATAACAGTAACCCCAAGCTAGCAGAAGCGTAGAAAATTATCCCTGAAAACTATTCCTGAAATTATTCATGAAAACTATTAATGGTAGTAGCTGCTCTAAGCTAGCCTGGCTGTCATAAACATTCCCACAAATAAACATCACCTTACCTTCCATCTTGGCGTTTTGGCTTCTGCCCAGCTTGACTGTCTCATTCTGATCGCAGAATACAGCCATCCTGGAAATTCTAAAGAACAGCTTCTGTCATTGGCTCCACTACAGAGAAAACTCTCCCAGATTCACATCCAGCCTTTTACAGCCGAAAACAAGCTGCAGCTGGAATGAACTTGGAAGAGTGGGAGGCTTACCTTAAATGGCTCTCCCCACCAGCCCACCCCTTTCCCCCATCCCACAATGCCCTCTGCAAAAGAGACCTTGGAGCATCCTTCACTCAATGCTTTTCAACAAGAATTTCAATGTCCTATGGAAGCCAAGGCAAGGTTTGGAAAAGGTTTAAAATATATATATATATGCTGATTCTGAGGGCTATTAAAAAAAAAAAATCTAAGCTGCCTCAGTAGGTTGTGGGGCAAACCAGATAGCAGACAAGAAATTCCTGAACCTATTTTACTTAAAAAAGAGGACAGACTGTTTTTGCAAGTCTGGATATACAAGGAACTCAGGAACAACAGCATGTTGGGTTTTAGGCATTTTTACCACCAATAATTTCAACAACCTCACTAGAACTGTAGGTTTTTGGACCTTCAGATGTGAATACTAGTTTGCAAAAAAAAAAAAAAAACCTCAAAAATTCATTTTTATTTATCAATGCAAAGAGGTAAGTCAAATTTCTTCTTTGATCCATTCCACATGGATCAAAAGCAAACCAACCCAACCCATAGAAATTCCTTTGATTGCCAACGGGTAAAGATAAGAATTCCCTTTGTACTCCAAACAAGGGAATTAATTTGAGTTATATAAATTCCTGGACAATGGAGGATGCATACAAATAATTGCATATATCCCAATTCAGGACAAACTGCCTGCTGCTTGTTCCTTCTTGTCCTGTGTTTCAGATGGGCTGATGCTGTGCTAAATGAAGATGACAATTCAGTTGCCCGCTCATTCTCTGCTTGGCCTTAAGAGCATCCACGGGGCTCTGTAGTGAAACAATGACAGAAGCTCTTCTTGGGGGAACTGGTTCTGTTAAAACCTCATTCTCATTAATAGCATATCCAGTGAAACGACTCATGAGAGCTTTTATTCCCAATACAACAACAGTAACAAAGACTGAGAAACACAATTTACTTCCTTCTTAATAAGAAATGCAAGCAAACTTTTCAGATTTAAGGATGGGATAGGATTGGGTGGGTGTTTTTTTTTAAGAGACAGAAGACAAAACTGTTTCAACATTAACCTCAGCTGTACTTACCCAGAGAATTGAACCTTCCCGTTTATCAGCAAACTGAAATGTGTACTACAAAGCAATAACACTGCTCCTACTCCTCAAGGGAAATTTGTAGAGAATAGATTTAGTCAAGATGTCAAAGAGTAAATTTGGCACAGCAGGTGCAACAAACAGGCGAAAAGAAAATGCTGTGAATATGAAGACCTATGTTACACACTCTTCCTCATCAACCAACATTACTGGAAGCAAATCTAGTCATGCCACTGGGACCTGCCCAACTGTGTTTTCACACGTTGAACAATGCTAGCTCTATAAACTCCTATGAACCCTGGTTCCTAAGGACCTTAAAACGTAATGTGTCACCACCATTCAGTTCCACTTCTTCGAAAGAGAGAGCCAAACAAATAACATGACTTTATTCATAGATAACTGTAGATTAACTCAGGAAAGCTCTTTGCCCTCCCCTCTCCAGCTATAGCCACTGAAAACAAGCAATAAAACTTTAGGCCACACAAAAAGCAAGAAAAAGAGAGGGAGGGAGGAACGAAAAAAGGGAGGGAGAGAAAGAGGAGCAAGGGAAAGAGAAGGGAGGGAGGGAGGAAGGAAGGAAGGAAAGGAAAGGCTTGAAAGTTTTAGGATTCCTGCAGCTGGAAGACCTATTTCTTCTCTGCAAGCTGCATGGTTCTAACTAATCACAACATCTAGGAGATCTCTGCAATGTAACCTGAATACATTAGCACTGGCTGCAGGATAGAGGCCAGTCTGGATGCAAGATAAAGGATGGATTGTACTTACTGGTCCACTGAAGCCAGCGAGTTGTGTGATCATTAAACACGCAATGGAAATGATGAGCCTAGTGCGACAGAAGTTCCACACGACTCGACAAAGGGAGGCATCGCCTTGCCCATAGTCATGTACCTCTTGGTGCCAAAGTCTTTCCAATCTGGAAGAACATAAACCAAATTCAGTACCTCCGAGCAATCTTTCTACCTACCCAGAGGCCAGGAAATATGCATTTTTTTCTTATTTAAAAAAATCAAATATTATTTTTAAAAGGCTTTTTTTTACCTTTTTCGAAGAATAAGTAAATAAACTAAATAAATAAAAATATTTACAGACCCCTCACATTCTGGACATAAACTGTTTCAACTCCTTCCCTCAAAACGACGCTATAGAGCCCTGCACACCAGAACAACTAGACACAAGGGGAGTTTTTCTCCTGAACGCCATCACTCTGCTAAACGTATAATTCTCTCAAAACTGTCGAACTATTTACTAAGTCTGCATTATTATTACTATTAATCTTCTCATCACTCCTTATCACCCATCCCCTCCCACTTGTGACTGTATGACTGTAACATTGTCACTTACATCCTTATCATCTATATTGACTGTTTCCTACTATGATTTGATTGCTTATTGTACCCTATGACTATTATTGTGTTGTACCTCATGATTCTTGACTCTTGATGAATGTATCTTTTCTTTTATGTACACCGAGAACATTTGCACCAAGACAAATTCCTTGTGTGCCCAATCACATTTGGCCAACAAAGAATTCTATTCTATTCTATTCTATTCTATTCTATTCTATTCTATTCTATTCTTCCTTATTCCTCATTCTATTTTATTTCTATTCTATTTCTATTCTATTCTATTTCTATTGTAAGAATAAGTGATTTATATTAAGATAAGTACATCTGTGCCCTTTACCAGAAACAATAGTTTATGGAGTCTCTATGTATATCGGGGTGGGATTACTATGGCCCTTTTATGACTTGTGGACTTCAACTCCCGGAACTCCTGAGCCAACCATGGCTGGCTCAGGAATTCTGGGAGTTAATGTCCACAACTCATAAAAGTATGGTTTTCCCACCTCTGATGTAAACAAAGAACTTGTTCTCTTACAACTCAAACATGATTGTTTGATCTCAACTTTGTTAGCTTTTTTCCTCCTCCCCCCCCCCCCCCGCCTTTTTTCTTCTGTCTGCTCTGTCTGCTCCTGTTTGCCTATCTTGTCTGCTATAAGTATAGACGTTACAATGTATTTATTTGTACAAACCTACAAATTCCTGTCACTGTCTCCGACTTTACTGGAACACTTGCTGGGCAATTTCCCTGACAATTAACCCTGTACAAGACTAGTCAAGGGCTGCCTGTATATATGTCCACTGGTATGCAAGAAACCCCTCAATAAACATCTTAACACAACATAAACTGTTAATATTAAGATGTTTAAATTTAGTAGCTGGAGCAGTGAGCCAGAAAAGACAGTTGTGGTTGATTGATTGGGGAGGGCTGGCTCCCACATAAAGCAATCTGCGCTGTGATTGGTTGCTGTGGGTGAGGAGGGGGAGTTTCCCTTTTTTCCCGCTCTTTTCTTTTGTGTGCTCTATGTGCTGTTTACGATTTACCTCATGATGCTCCTGTTTGCCTGACTATCTTGTCTGCTGTAAATATAGATGTTAAATATATTTATTTGTACAAAACTACAAATTCGTGTCAGTATCTCTGTCTTTATTGGGACATTTGCTGTGCAATTTCCCTGACAATTAACCCTGATCAAGACTGGTCAAGGACTACCTGTATATGTCCACTGGTGTACAAGAATGAGCAAATTATATATTATAATTATATATATATATATATATACACATACATACATATACATATACATATACATATACATATACATATATATATATATATATATATATATATATATATATATATAATACAAGAAGCCAAAACAGACAGTTGTGGTTGATTGATTGGAGAGGGCTGGCTCTCGCATGAGGCAATCTGCCCTGTGATTGGTTGCTGCAGGTATGGAGGGAGAGTTTCCCTTTTCCCCCCGCCTTTTTCTTCTGTGTGCTCTGTATGCTGTTTGTGGATGCCTCAGGATGGTTTGCCTATCTTGTGTGCTGTAAATATAGTTGCAAATATATTTATTTCTACAAAACTACCAAGTTCGTGTCAGTGGCTCTGACTTTATTTGGACACCTGCTGCACAATTTCCCTGACCATTAACCTTGACCAAGACTAATCAAGGGCTACCTGTGTACATCCACTGGTGTGCAAGAAACCCCTTAACAAATACCTTAACACAACACAACCTGTTGTGTTAAGATATATAAATTTAGTGGCTGGAGCAGTGAAGACCAGTTGTGATTGATTGATTGATTGGAGAGGGCTGGCTCCTGCATGAGGCAATCTGTGCTGTGATTGGTTGCTGTGGATGAGGAGGGGGAGTTTCCCTTTTTTCCCGCTCTTTTGTTCTGTATGCTGTTTGTGATTTACCTCATGGTGGTTTCCAATCTTGTCTGCTGTAAATACAGATGCTAAATATATTTATTTATACAAAACTACAAGTTTGCGTCAGAGTCTCTGACTCCATTTGGACACTGGCTGCGCAATTTCCCTGACAACTCTGACTAAGACTAGTCAAGAACTACCTGTACTGTATACATCCACTAGTGTGCAAGAAACCCCTTAACAAATATCTTAATGCAACACAAATGGTTGTGTTAAGATATTTAAATTTTTAGTAGCTGGAGCAATGGGATTGAGACACAGTTAAAAAGAATACACACAATTCCTTCTGTTTGCCCCCTGGCTTTAGTTATGAAAATAAAATGATCCATGCTGGATGCTGTCCTGTGATCTTTAGGGACAACCCAGAAACAGAATTGAGAAAACAGGATACAAATGCCTCATTCATTCTACCTTATTTTTTACTGCCTAACAGTATTCTAATATCTTTTTGTTAAGGCAGGGGATTGAGAGTCTGTCCCATGGCTTTCTGCTCAAGAGAGATCATGGGATGACTGGAAAATTAAGCTTTAAATGCAGGAAAATGCACAGAAAGAAAAATCAAACGAGCTGATTTAGAAAAGGTGCAATGGTGTTGCCATCTCTATTTCAACCCAAAAGCTGAATTGTTGAGGCCAAGATTCCAAACCTATCTTTAAAGCTTAACTGAATGCTAAATATGAATGCTAATGTGTCGAAGGAGTAAACAAACCAAGGATTGCAGAGTTTATCTAGGAAGATCAGCTCTTTAAGAGACTATTGTAGCATCTTAATTTCCTACTTTACTTTCAATTATACAATGACAGGTAGTCCTTACGACCGTCATTGAGCCTGGCAATTACAGTCCTAAAGGCTGTAAAGCAAGTCACTCATGTGACTGACCTGATGTTATGGCCTTGCCTTGCAGCAGCCATTAAGCAAACCCATTGTCCTCTTTGCCTGACTATATAGCATCATCACAAAATCTCCAGAAACGTAAAGCCTACAAACTTGAAATTTGGCACATATGTTCCTCTTGGCTTCTAGATGCTCACTAAGAAAGGATTTTTCAAAATGACCATCAGCACATTACTATTTTGTATATTATCATTATTATTAACACGCTCTGATGCTAAGGAGTTCTACTCCCCCCTCCCCACCTGAAAAGAAATCTGTTCCAAATGCAAAACACAAGCAAAGGAAAGGAGTTTCAGTTTCAGTTTCATAGCACCAAGAAGCTTTAGTACAGAACAGTTGAGCTAAGCCACGCCCAGGCTCCTTGCTGTCTCCTTCTTGCTCATACAGCAAGTACTCTTTCTGTTTCCAAATAGCCT
Source organism: Notechis scutatus (assembly GCF_900518725.1). Next base: position 137,894 of record NW_020717057.1, on the reverse strand, counting down.
TCAACTCTCTCACACACTGACAGGACACTAGCCAGATGAATACTGATGGATGCTGATAGGCAGAGGCACATTTTTCCCTCTTATTTTCTTCCCCAAAAACTAAGCCCGACCACAAAGCACGGTTATAGAGCTAGTTTTTATATAAAACCACAAGTTTGTATTAGTGTCCCTGATTTTATTTGGACATCTGCGTAATTTCCCTGACAAGGAAGCTATATAGGTAGTCCTCAACTTACAACCACAATTGAGCCCCAAGCTGCAATGGTCATAAGGATGAAAAATGGCCAGAAGTCACTTTTTTCAGTGCCATTGTAACTTCGAAGTCAATCAGCAAACTGTTGTAAGTCGAGGACCACCAGTATTTTTTGGTTGGAGTGGAAAGAAGAGGCAGATACAGTTAACTGATCAAATCCTTGCTAAGGAATATATGTCATGGATGTTAAACCTCAGAAAATTGCAACATGGATTAAGAAAGCAACAGGGAGAAGATGCACCTTTCGAATGCAGGTGTGCAGAGAAGTAGAAAAGATGATGAAACCCTGGGAAATATGAAACCTGCATGTCAACTGCCCGGATTTATGAAGGGGGAAATGGAATTTAATTATGGGAGTTCCCGCATACAAGTCTCTGAGTTTATATAAAGTGGTCCTTGGGGGAGAGGTTAATTGGTAGCATTGCAAGCCTTCCATACCTTCTACAGTTAACCTCGGAAGACTCGTGAGTCGACAAAGGCCACATATCTTGAGTCAGCAGTTCTCCTTTCTTGTAGGCTAATCTTGCCAAAGGAGAAAGCCAAGAAAATGTCATGTAGGAAAATAAACCAGCATTGTCAATTGGGTGCCGGTGCCTAAAAGAATAGGAAGAAAGAGAAAACATTAAAGGCAGAAGTATGCATTTTATTATTGTAGATGTCTAAGTTAAACTATATCAATGTTTCTCAATAATGTTTACTTTAAGATGTGTGGGCTTCAGCTCCCAGAGTTCCCCAGCCAGCAATGCTGGCTGGGGGAGTCTGGGAGTTGAAGCCCCCACATCTTGAAGTAACCAAGGTTGAGAAACACTGATAGGCAGGTAATCCTTGACTTACAACAGGTCACTTAGTGACCGTTCGAAGTTACAACAGCATTGGAAAAAGTGACTTATGACCATTTTTCACACTTGTTACAATTGCAATGTCCCCATGGTCATATGATTTACATTTGGATGCTTGACAACTGACTCATATTTATGATGGTTGCAGTGTCCTGGGGTCATCTGATCACCTTTTGCAGCCTTCTGACAAGCAGTTAATGCGGAAACCAGATTCACTTAAAACAACCGTGTTGCTAATTTAACAACTGCAGTGTCAGGATTCCAGCAATCATTCTAAATAAATCATGATTCTCGAGCCAAACTTCAATAAACTTCAAAGGATTCATTAGAGGCAACACATTGGTACTTCCCTGTATGAAGCCAACACTGGCATACGTAATTTACAGTCACCTGTGACCCTGTTTCCCCCCCCCCCCCGCCCCCTGGGTGTCATCATTCAGAATCTCATAAACCAGATTCTTCAACTGAGCACGTTCACAGGCTGGGTGTCATCATTCATGATGTGGGCAAAAACTCTGGTACTTTAGTTACAATCTTTTAAAGATAAGGGTTGGAATGTACTTTCACTTTCACTTTTTTATGGCAACTACTAAAACAGGCATAGGAATGTTTTATAAGTTGACATTCGGCTCCTCTCACTTCTTGAAGGTGACCTATATAAAGCAAAAACAAATTGAGTGCAGATATAGAATTTAGGGTTACCCCCCCCCCCCCCCGCTTGGTTGGATTTTCTGCATGGAATCTTGCTATAAGGTGATCGGCCTGGACGTTCCTACTCTTTACCCAAGATGCCTCTGATAATGGGTAGCCCTTCCACTTGTATTGGAGTTGTCTCCTGTGCTATTTGCTTAACAAACGCGGCAAGAAAAGCCATAAAAAGGGGCAAAACTGACTTAGCAAATTTTTCACTTAGCAACAGAAATTTTGGACTCAGTTGTGGTCGTAAGATGAGGACTATCTATACTATATAGTCGTGATGGCGAACCTATGGCATGCGTGCCACAGGTGGCACACAGAGCCATTTGTGCCGGCACGCGAGCTGCAGGTAAACTTACCTCACTGTGCATGTGTGTGCCTCACAGCTGATTTTTGGCCGGTTTGAGGCCTTTTTTGGCCTCCCAAAGGCTTGAGGAAGGCTTCTGCAGGCTTCTGCACGTTTTGTAGGCCGAAAACTAGCCCCATTTCGTCACTTCTAGTATTTTCAGAAAAACAGGTAGTGATGAAACAGGGCTAGTTTTTGGCCTACAAAACGTGCAGAAGCCTGCAGAAGCCTTCCTCAAGCCTTTGGGAGGCCAAAAAAGGCCTCAAACCGGCCAAAAATCAACTGTGAGGCGCAGTGCAGGTAAGGGGGGGGATTGCACACACATGCGTAGGGGACGGGGGGGCGCATTGCCTTCTGGGTGCTGGCACGTGAGTGCAAGCGTGCGCACAATTTTTGGCACAGGAGCCCAAAAAGGTTAGCCGCCACTGCTATATAACTTAACATGGTGTATGAACCAATTTTATATAGCCAGGTACCTATACTGGACCAAACTAGAAAGAAGCTGGTTTATTTTTGTCTCAGTACTTTAGTTACACCCAATCATTTTTGTTTGTAAGCACAATACACAGCTTTTTGTAGAATGCAAACTGTAGTGGCTTAGTCCATAAACCATGCCCAGAACATTATATGGAACCTGGCCTATATGTGGTGGAATTTCCAGCTACATTAGAGAGGGGAGTAAAGAGGCTGGCTTGCTTAGAGATAATCTGTAGGAGGATATGTCACAGGTCAGATGATTGAAGTCTTTATCTGCCTGTCTATGGAGATTGTCAATCATCCAGGTCATGGTTCTCCCAAAGGTTCTTTTTTCAAAAGGCAACTGAAGAAGCTTCTTAGATGAGGAGCGTAATGTTTTCAAGGGGGGAAAAAACTAAGAAAGTCCAACTGCCTTTTGGAAAAGCATTTTTGGGATCTTTGATCCCAAGAGAATGTAGTTAGTCAGGTGAGGTTCTTATAAACTAGGAGACCAACAATAAAGAAGCCATTTTGACCTGCTCATGGGAGTTGTTTTAGCACATGACACTATGCAGATTAGTCCTTGACTAACGAACGCATTTCAGCCCGACATTTCTTTTGCTAAGCGAGACAGTTGTTAAAGTGAATTTTGCCCCGTCTTACAACTTTTCTCACCACAGTTGTAAAGTGAATCACTGCAGTTATCAAGTTAGTGGCATGGCTGTTAAGTGAATCCTTCTTCCCCATTGACTTAAGTTTGTCAGAAAGAAGCAAAAGTGGCCCTGGGACGCTGCAACTGTTATAAATATAGGTCAATTGCCAAGCCTCTGAATTTTGATCAGTTTTGACCACAGGGATGCTGCAATGGTTGTAAGTGTGTAAAATGGTCATAAGTCACTTTTTTTCAGTGCTGTTGTAAGTTTGAACGGTCACTAAATCAATTGTTGTTAATCGAGGACTACCTGTATTTTGAAATAAAATGTCTGTTGTTTTCCCACAGACCTCCATTCAGGCATTCCTGGTTAAAAACCAGCTGCCTCTTGCAGGTCACTTAAAGAAAGCCATACTTGGAAGTAGTCCGGATGGGTTTCATCAGATTGAGGCCATAGTGATATTTCCCTTTGGGGTGCTCTTCATCTAGCGCCCGCAGGTGAGAATCTGCAGAGCTCTCCAAAGGTAGACCTTCCGCCCGGGCAGCTGTTTCCAAGGCATCTTGGCAATCCACCTGCTTGAGAGAAAGTGCAGAATTAAACCTCAGGTATTACTGAAAAAGCTTGCTATGTCCCCAAGATTTTACTTGGATCCTAAAAACTGCAAGGAATTCATGTCTAACCAGTACTACTTCCAAACTAGTTGACTGATTAGCAACATTTCCAGGCTGGCTCCATCTCAAAGGACCATGCGAAACAAACAACTAAACTTAAAATTACCTGCAAGCCCTTTAGAAGCACCTCCAATCAACCTGTGGCAAAAAAAAATATGATAGAAAGTGTTGGGACTCTCTTTTTCGCATTTACGACTGGTTGCCAAGCACCTCGCAATTATGTGATTACCATTTGCAAACTTCTCTGCCAGCTTCCCCAGAAAATCAATGGGGAAGCCAGCAGGAAAGGTTTCAAATGGAGGAAATGGAGAAGAGCTGAATCCTTCAAAGACTAAAGGATTGTTCAGGATTTTAGCTCAGTTTCTGCAGCCCCTGAAGGATTTCCCCTCCAAAAGGAAATCAGGAAATAAAAAGGAGAGGGGCTACTCTTTGGCAAGCTGCAAGAAGAAACATTTCAGCTCCATCCCAAACATTTCAGCTTCATTCCTGCAGGCTCTCCTCTGTGAACAAAGTGAAATAGAAAATCCTTCAGCGGGCTACAGAGTCATTTCAGAGCAAAAACCATCCCAGGAGGATTTCATTTAAGAGAGCTGAAACCTTTGAGCAGATAGCCATTTCATTCTCAAAGACCTGCCTGCCCAGATGACTTCAGCTCTATGAAGAACTGAAATCCTTTGGCAGGCAGCTTTTTCGATCCATGCACTAAATAATCTGGAAGATCGCTTAACAACCACAATCAAGAGTTCCGGGACTGCAGTCATTGACTGAAGCAGTCACATGGGCCTCTTGCTTAAGGACTGCTTCACTCAGTGATTGAGATTCCAGTCCCAATTGTACTTGTAAATCAAGGACTACCTGTAATGATCTTTGATTCACACCCTGGATTAGACAGATGAGACATCTGTTGGTTAAATTTGCATATTAATCCACAAGCATTTCTAAAAAGTATTCCTAGTGTGCATGTGATTGGTCTGCTTCTGAGTGATTTGGAGAGAACATATCTACTCTGGATTGATAATGCAAAGGAAAAAAACAGAGTTAGCT
>NW_020717057.1:111910-122554 GCF_900518725.1 Notechis scutatus | reverse complement strand
AGAGAAGAGAAGAGAAGAGAAGAGAAGAGAAGAGAAGAGAAGAGAAGAGAAGAGAAGAGAAGAGAAAAGAGAATTGAATTGAACTGAATTGAATTCTTTATTGGTCAAGTGTAATTGGACACACAAGGAATTTGATGATGGTAGTATTCCAGTATTTGAGGCAGTGCCCCAAAGAAGTGGGGGGTGTCAACCTATTCTCAAAGCGCCTGAATGCAGAACAAGAAATAATGGATGGAAACTAATCAAGGGGAGAAGCAACCTAGAATTAAAGAGAAACTTCCTAACAGTTAAAACAATTAGCATGGAACAGGTTGCCTTCAGAAGTTGTGGGTGCTTTATCACTGGTGTTTTTTAAGAAAAGACTGGACAGCCATTTGTCTGGAATTATATATTGTCTCTTGGACCAGAATCACTGCCGTTCTTAACTTAGTAACACGGTTGTTAAGTGAATCTGGCTTCCCCATTGACTGTGCTTGTAAGAAAGCGACAAAAGGGGATCACATGAGCCCAAGAGACGGAAACCGTCACAAATATGAATCAGTTGCCAAGCATCCAAATTTTAATCATGTGACCATGAGGATGCTGCAACCGTTGTTGGTGTGAAAAACAATCATAAATCACTTTTTTGTTGCAATTTTGAACCATCACTAAGTGAACTGTTGTAAGTTGAGGACTGCCAGTAATCTGCTTTGTAGAAAAATATATGGATGTGTCCATGAATTCATCAGCTGTTGAGGTCAAAGTGATGGAGATTTTTCCAATATTGGTCAGGGCAGCAAAGAGAGGAATGGTTGCTGTCCTCCCTTAATCTCTTGTTAGGAACTTCCTGATTTTCTGATTCATGAACCACACTGGAATTTACTTCTAAACAACTGGGCCGAGATTGTGGTTCAATGTTGTGTTTGCCATTCCCACGCCCTCGAGTCCAAGTTCCCACACCACAACGCCGCCCTGTAAAATCCACTTCAAATGTTTAATAACAGGCTGATAGAAAGGGTTGCAAAATGGTATCTACGGTAGGAACCAAACCACAGAGAATCCAATTTATAGCAAGAGACTTATAACCTTAAGCCCAGATTTGCAGGGCGTATTTAACACCCTACCAAACAGAGTGCTTGCACGACTAGCAGCAGAAGAAGAATTTATTCGGCACGCTCAGCCTGAAATCACACATCTTACATTTAATGAAGTCCCCATTTATATTTCTGTTGTTAGGAATGGTCTTCATTGAGCTTCTGTTTTTTGAATTAGAAACCATGTTAAGCTACTGAAACCTGCTGCTGTTTTTTGTGCATGCAGGTATTTCTCGACTTACAATTCATTTAGTGACCATTCAAAATTGTAATGGTAATGACAAAAGTGACTTATGACCGTTTTCCACACTTACAACTGTTGTAGCATCCCCATGGTCATGTGATCAAAATTCGGATGCTTGGAAACTGACTCATATTTATGATGGTTGCAGTGTTCTGGGGTCAAATGATCACCATTTGCAACTTTCTTACAAGCACAGTCAATGGATCAAACTGTGATGACCCGGGGTGTGGCACAAAGGCAACGCAGTCAAATAAGCAAGAAGAGTCCCTTTATTATCTCCAACTTTGCCTCCAATGTCCAGGTTACCTTTGGTTGGAGAAAAACTCTCCCAGGAACAGCCTTTAACTGGAGAAAATTCAGTCCAAAACAAGGTACACACAAACTGTAACTCAAAATCCAAACAAACCAAACTGAAGCAATTAGCTTGACAGGGCAGGAGAAGGAATTTCAGACTTGAAAGTACAGCAAAACTCACACAGTTGGGAAGGCACCAGGAATACAGATGAGCCACGACCATACCAGAGAAATCCACAATTTGCTCCCAACAGTTTGCTGTGCGCAGCTTCCGTTTTTAAACACTGTGTTCCCAGCTGCAGTTAATGAAGGGAATCAAGGCCCTTTCCTTCCCCGTGAGCCACACAACTCACATTGCTCCCTTCTCCATTCCTCCCTCTGTGCCCTACGATGAAGAGGGGGTGGACCTGGGTCTTCCTCTGAATTCCCTCTGCCTTGCTCTACCTCTCCCCTGTTCTGCTCAGCTGGACTGTGCCCTTACCCAGTTTCTTCCACAGCCAATGCAGCCACACTCCCACTCCCTCTCAGCTGTTCAGCCTCCCCCTGCAAATCAGATTCCGACAGTGGCATGACAGAAACATATTCAATTGAGGCAATGCCAGCTTACAGCCATGCACACAAGACTATACTGCTTTACTTCACCCTGGACAAGGATAACTCAAGGAGAACCTCAAGGTGAATCAGATGGCTTTCATGCATGGCCACCATTGGAGCAAAGAAACAAGCCTAGATGGGTGTGAGGGCAGAAAGCAAGTCCTCTTTCCGCTTTCTGAAGTATTATGAGATGACTACAGCGATCTGCAATTGTTTTACCTCACGTAAATCATTTCAGGATTTGGGTCAGACCTGCCTCAGATTTATCCCGTAAAACTCTCAACTTCATTTAATTGAAGTGAAAAGTCCCTTTTACTAAGAGATGTTGTAAGGTCAAACAGAATTTAAAATTCCCACGTGCCAATACAAAACCAAACGCCTGGTTTCCCCTAGCTCTCTCCCCGTGGTCCAGCTGTGTGTAACCAATTTGGCACCAGCAAAATGTTTTGGGCAACACTGAGGTGTTTGGGTGGGTGAAATTCCCCTCTCAGGGCAAATGGACTTGAAGTCACCAGCATGCCAGCGTGAACCAGATTCCAAAATGCTCTGTTCTTTCTCAACTGTCAATTCCCCCCTCCCAATTTGCCATCATAAAGGTATACAGCTTTATTGTCCACTTGTTCCCCCTTTCCTTCCCCAATTGATGGCAGAATGCCAGCAAGACGCCAAGCCGAAGCTGGCAGATCTGATAGTTTATTATATGGAATACAGAGCAATGCAATGATCAGTCAATAGGCCTCACACAAAGCTGCGTACTTCGCAGATCAACTTCCTTTGGAAACCATGGTTTGGAACGGAAGGGCCCAGTTTTGGTCCCAGTTTGGCTAAACCAGTACAGTGATTATGTTGTTTTCAACTTCAGGCACAGGTGCAATATTTCCCATCCCAACGGGCGCAGGAAAGGGTGTGATATCAGGTGTGTTATGGTTCCGCCATGCAAATTATACAAATTATGGGATTTGTGTCAGTCAACAAATGCAAATCACATAATTTGTGACCTTCTCGAGGTGACTGTAAGTCTCACCCAACCCACTAATGTTTTGTACACATGTCGATGTCCATTACTTTCAGCTTTGCTTACAATCTCAGGGGCTTGGTAACACTAGAAAGTTCTCAGGGGCTGGTTCCAGGGGTGGGATTCTACCAGTTCGCACCTATTCGCTAGAACCGGTTGTTAACATTCTAAGCAGTTCGGAGAACCGGTTGTTAGAAGAAATTACTGGCCTAATCCTGTAAGGAAGGCAGGAAGGAAACATTCTGGTGTTGCTTACAGAAACTGCCTCTCCGTTGACCCTTATGACATTCTTGGCAGGACTAGACTTCCTGTCTCAGGAACTTCTCTGGAGTTTTTTTTCTCCTCCTTTGCTGGTACTTTGCTTGTGTGGAGTGACCATTTAAAGTTACAATGGCACTGAAAAAAGTGACTTATGACCCTTTTACACACTCACGACTGTTGCAGCATCCCCACAGTCATGAGAGGCCAGGCGAGGAGATGCGTGCCTCGATGTGAGTGATATTGAGTTGGCCACACCCAGCCAATAACATGACCACCAAGCATGTCCATCCAGGCACATGAGCAACAAGCCACACCCACCACTTAAGCCACGCTCACAGAACTGGTTGTTAAAAATTTTGAATCCCACCCCTGGCTGGTTCACACAACTTGCTAAACTTTGGGGTGGATTTTAGAGGTGGTATTCAGCAGGTTATGACCAGTTCTGGAAAACCGGTAGTGGAAATTTTGAGTTTTCTCTGAAAAAGGGCAAGACAAGAAACAATGGATGGAAACAAATCAAGGAGAGAGGTAACCTGGAATTAAGGAGAAACTTCCTAACAGTGAGGACAATTAACCAGTGGAACAGCTTGCCACAAGAAGTTATGGGTGCTCCAACACTGGAGATTTTTAAGGCACAAAGAGATTGGACAGTCAGTTGTCTGAGATGGTATAGGGCAGTGATGGCTAACCTTTTCATCGTCGCGTGCCAAAAGTGTGTGTGTGTGCGCATGTGCATGCATGCCTGCACCCATAATGCAATGCGTGTGCAACCTTCCTCCCCCGCGCATGCATTCGCGACCCCTCTTGCGTGCCACACGCCCCTGCACATGCGCGACAGATACACGACAATCAGCTGGCTGGCGGGAGGCGTGCGCGCATGCGCAGTAGATCTGTTCCTGGCGACGGCTTGCTTGCCGGTAGAAATGGCTGTGTGTGCCACTTCCAGCACGCATGCCATAGGTTTGCCATCACGGGTATAGGGGTCTCCTGTTTGAGCAGGGGGCTAGCCCAGGGGTGGGATTCTACCAGTTCGGGCCAGTTCTATAGAACCGGTTGTTTCCATTCTGCGCAGTTTGGAGAACCGGCAAATCACAACACTGGCTGGCCCCTCCCCTCCACACCCAGTCACTCTTTATCTTGCATGCGCGCCATCCAAATTGCCTGCGTTGTGCAAGCAAATTTTCTGTGATAGACTCAGGAAGCAGATTGCAGAAAGGTAGATCTGGGAGTGAATCTGTGATTCTGCAAGCAACTCCATCTGCTTGCCTGCTTTGTCTGATTTGGGGTAAAAGTTGTTCTTTTTTTTAATAAAATAAATTCAATATTTACATAAATATTTACAATGTTTATATACAAGCCATGCCCAGCTAGTCACGTGACCACCAAGCCACGCCCAGACAGCAAGCCACGCCCACCCAGTCACATGACCACCAAGCCACACCCACAAATTAGGCCACACCCACAGAACCAGTTGTTAAGAAATCTGAATCCCACCCCTGGGCTAGTCTAGGAGACCTCCAAGGCCTCTTCAGGCTCCATTTGGATTGACGGATTTAACTTAACAGTTTTAATGATTCACTTAACAACTGTCCTAAAATGGGACAAAACCCACTCCAAAGCTGTCTGATTTAGCAACTAAAATGGTGGGCTCAATTGTGGTCATCAGTTGAGGACCAAATGTAGTTGTTCATTGACTTATTGAGGAGAACGATAATCCAAAGCCGCCCATGGAGAGGAAGTTTATGTTAACTGTATTTCAACGTGTTAATTTCAACAACTTTATTTCTGTTCTGCTAACACCCCTACCTCATTGTTCTGATATGAAAGTCGGCTGGTTGACTTAGGGCCAATCCCCAGGAGAGTTTGAGTTCTAGTCCCACCTTACAATTGTGCCCACATTATGATTAGGATGAGAGGTCCTTTGTATGCTATTAAAGATCAGATGTGACATTTGTTCTGTGCAGTTGTGTATCCTGCAGATCGAATTGCAACACTGAGCCAGTCTAGTGATTAAGGCACCAGGCTAGAAACCAGGAGATTGTGAGTTCTAGTCTGACTTGGCATAAAAACCATCTGGGTGACTTCGGGCCAATCACCAGAGACTGTGAATTCTACTCCCGCCTTAGACATGAAAGCTGACTGGGTGACTTCAGACCAATTACCAAGAGATGGTGAATCCTAATCCCACCTTACATGTGAAAGCCAATTGGATGACTTTGGGCCAATCACCAGGAGACAGGGAGTTCTAGTCCCACCTTTGGCACGAAGGCCATCTGGTTATTTATAAAACTAATAGGCGGGATAAAAATCAATAAATAAAACAAATTGCCTCTGTTGCCAAGAAGTGGTTCTTTCCAGATCTGATCAGTGATAATTTCCGTCTGTTCTACTTTGTTTGCTTCTTGCCTCTTCGTTGCAATGAGGGCTCTTGTTTGCTAAATTAAGAACAGTTATGCCAAATACAAGCCATTGCCAAATAATAGCTGGAAGTAAAACGAAGTGTGTTCTCCTGGCTCCCTCCAAAGATTAAATCAGGCACTTTCTTCGGAAAGATTTCACGATTAGAAGCAAATTTATTTGCAAATTTAAACTGGTTGGACTGGAATTTTCCGGTTGATGGGAAGATTTTCTGCCAAAGAAACGTGAGCATATTTCTCTCTTACAAAAACATGGGGCAGAGGGGGAAGACTTTTTCCAACCAGCAAACATAAAAACATTAATGGTTGGAAATAAATACACAATGACTCACTGAGGTCTTCAGAGAATCAGAGAAAAGTTGAATGGGCTGTTGCGACTTGAATGTGTTTCAGCTGGGGAAAGTGGCTTCAAAAGAGATGGAAGTTTTCTGAAAAACAATACCAGAAGCTGCATAGAAAATTTTGTGAGAGGGGGAAAAAAAATGGTATTGCACCAAAGACGGGGGAACAGCCAAACATGAAAGCCACAATGTGTTTAATTCCTGCACAAATTCGAGTGCAAAAATAAGTAACTGAGAGAGGGATCTTGGAGTCCTAGTGGACAATCACTTAAATATGAGCAAGCAGTGTGCGGCAGCTGCCAAAAAAAGGCAACACAGTTCTAGACTGCATTAATAGAGGGATGGAATCAGGGGTGGGATTTAGCCGGTTCGGCCAGGTTTGAGCAAACCAGATGTTAAATGTACATCTGGTTTGCCAAAATGGTAGTTGAACCGATCACAGATCCAGCCTGCCCTTCTCCTCCCAGGAGTCTCCACGTGGCTCATTTTGGATACAGGTAAATGTAGGGTCTGAACAGGAGGCTCTGGGAGGGTGAAAAATGAGCTGAACCGGAAGTTCCTGAAGTCCAGAAACGGGCCTGTTTCCGGCTTCCAGAGGCCCTCCAGAGCCCAGGGGAGGCCATTTTCGTCCTCCCAGAGGCCTGAGGGAAGCCTCCGGATTCTGGGAAAGGTGAAAAATGGCCCTCCCAGAAGTTCCGGTAGGCCACGCCCACCATGGCTACGCCCACCCAGCAACTGGGCAGAGAACTTCTTGCTGGACGTTTCGAATCCCACCTCTGGATAGAATCAAGATCACGTGAAGTGTTAATACCACTTTATAATGTCTTGGTAAGGCCACGTTTGGAGTACTGCATCTAGTTGTAAAAAAAGATGTGAAGACTCTAGAAAGAGTGCAGAGAAGAGCAACCAAGAGGATTAGGGGACTGGAGGGTAAAACAAGTGCAGAACAGTTGCAGGAAGTGAGTTTGTCTGAAAAGAAGTGTTCCGGACTAGCAGGCTTAAAAGCCTGCAAAGCGGATTGGTCCGCTAACAGCGGGTCGTGATTGGTCGCTCCAGACTGATCCGATTGGCTAGTAAACGGGCTGCTGCGATTGGGCAAACCAAGTGTGGCAAGCTCCAATCACTGTCATTGGCCGTTTAGCTGCAGCCAGCTCTATAAAAGGGGCTGCTGCGGCTAGGATATTTCGCTCAGATCGGAAGTCACTAATAAAGAGCTGTAGTTACTTTCTGAGTCTTGTCTTCCGTTCTTGGACCCATCCTTCCAGACATAAGAAGGACTAGGGGAGACATGATAGCAGTGTACCAATATCTGAAGGGCTTCCATAATAAAGGGGTCAACCTATTCTCCAACCTATTCTTCTAGTTTCTTGGAAACTAATAGAAACTTCTATTAGATTCCATTCATCGCTTCTTATCCAGCTGAGGGCTGGACAAGAAGCGATGAATGGAAACTAATCAAGAAGAGAAACAACCTAGAATTAAGGAGAAATTTCCTGACAGTTAGAACAATGAATCAGTGGAACAACTTGCTTTCAGAAGTTGTGAATGCTCCAACACTGGACGTTTTTAAGAAGAGATTGGATAACCATTTGTCTGAAATGGTATAAGTCTTCTACTTGAGCAGAGTGGGTTGGACTAGAAGACCTCCAAGGTCCCTTCCAATTCTGTTATTTTGTTTTAATCTTTGTCTTTTATAAACCATGATTTTACAGCTTAGCAAATTACCATGCATTCAGTCATGGGATTTCAACGAATGGAGGTGTAGTGTGATGTACACACAACATAATTTTTATTGGTGATTGTAGTGGAATATTTTTGCTCATTGCCTTTAATAAACCATGTTTTTTAGCTTAGAAAGTCAAAGTGAATGCAGGCATGGGGTCTGGTGTGACATAGGAACTCAGTGATGGTTAGTGGGTTCAAGAGAACATACACATGCAGATTCTACCCTTTTTTGGCAAAACCGGCAAAAAATTATAAAAGTACAGATAGCATTTCACAGTTTCAAGCCATATCTGTTTGATTAATTGTCATTATGATGGTTTTATACCACTCTGGTTAAGAACTGCTGCTTAGAAACTGTATTTGTATCAGAGGTGGTCTTCAGCAGGTTCTGACCAGTTCTGGAGAATGGGTAGCGGAAATTTTGAGGAGTTTGGAGAACCGGCAAATACCCCCTCTGACTGGTCCTGCCCCCATCTATTCTCTGCCTCACGAGTCCCAGCTGATTGGCTGGGTCTTCTTTGGTTGCCCTGCACAGGAGAATGGAGCTGGAAAGCAGGTTAGTGGGGTGGGGAGGGAATGGGGATTTTACAGTAACCTTCCCCCAGGAGTGGGGAGGGAATGGGGATTTTGCATAATCTTCCCCCAGGAGTGGGGTGGGAATTGAGATTTTACAGTATCCTTCAATCATAAAATGGGGCAAAACTCACTTAACAGATGTCTCACTTAACAACTGAAACTTTGGACTCAGTGGTGGTCATAAGTCGAGGATAACCTGTATCTGACTTTGTAATATAAATGATGTTGTGCTTCAATGGCTAGATGGCCTAGACATTGATATTTGAACATAGATCTTTTCTAACGTCTATGTTTTATTGAGTTTTACTAATCTGGGTGAAATGATAATATATATTGCTAGTCCATGTATGCTATGCCATAAACTCAATCAGGGATATCAAACTCAATTTCATTGATGGCGCATCAGGGTTGTGTTTGACCTCAAGGGGGGAATGGGCGTGGCCAGGGTGGGCGTGGCCAGCTCGATATCACTCATGTCGGGGGGGGCCTGTGGTGGCCCAAGCACCCTGCCCCTGATAACAGGCTCCCGAGCTCCGTTTCTGGCTGCCCTATGCCAGGGAAAATTGGAGTTTGGGAGGGCCGCATATGACCCTTGCGAGCTCCGTTTTTGCTGGCAGAGGCACCGCCGGCTGGTCCTTCACACTTTCCAGGGCGACCCTGTGGGCCAGATCTAAGCACCCTGTAGGGTAGGCCACATCCCCAGGCGGGATTCAATTTTTTTAACAACCGGTTCTGTGGGCGTGGCTAGATGGGCATGGCCATGTGACTGGGAGGGCGTGGCCTCTTCCTTTTTTTTGCAGGCCCCCCCCCCCATTTTTTGGGCCTTCTGGGCCTCAGGGAAGCCTGCTGTGGAGGACCGTTTTTGCTCCCAGAAAAAACGGAGCCTGGATTACCCCTCCACACACACACACAAACTCTGTTTTGGGGTCTTCTTGGCTTCAGGGTAGCTTCCTGGGGGGTGTTTTTGCTCCCAGGAAGCTTCCCTGGGACTCATGAAGACAAAAAATGGAGCGCGCAGGGGGTGTGCTTTGCCCCCCCTCCATTTTTTGCTTTCCTAGGCCTCAGCGAAGCCTCCTGGGCAAAGCAATAAAACAGTGAGGGGAATACCAGAACAGCTGATCATAGGAACAGCTGATCATTGGGAAAAAAAGAAAAAAAAAGAAATACCTTAAGGAGTGACTGGGCAGGGAAGAATGCAGTCAGCGATGTCGGGCATACATGCAATGTTGCGCATGAACAATAAGGACTGACTGGGCGGGGACGGGAGGAGCGAGCAGAGAGGGGCGAGGCCAGCCAAGGGCACGATTTGCCTGTTCTCCGAACTGTGCAAAATCCTAACAACTAGTTCTATAGAACTGGTCCAAACCGGTAGAATCCCACCCCTGGCTAGATCTGGCCCCGTAGGCCTTGAGTTTGACATCCCTGCGCTAAATGATAACTCACCATGAATATGACTCAGCATTTTGAGACTGCCCCTCTCTTGATGACTCCTCTGGTGTAAGCAATAATATGCGTCCATACTATACACCTGTCCTCTCACCTGCAGCCACACCCCAACTTACCTAATGAAATTCCCAGTTTAAGTGCAATTATACTGTTATCTCTGTTGCAATGCTTTTACCTTCTTAGCCCTTTAGGGCAGTTTCTCAACCCAATTTTTTTTTAATTTGGCAATTGCTGTTTTGCCCACAAGCCACCCTTGTCAGGAGGAATTCGTGCATTGACATCATAGTACAGAAGCTACTCTAGCTTTCCAAGGTCAGCCAGGGCTTTCATGGAAGTGTTGGGACTTGTGAGGATTCCACAATACATTTCTGGCTTACTGCACAAATGGCCACACTCAGTGATGGGTTTTGGAGTGCCACGTATGCTGAGCAAATTAATATGGGGAGAGGGGAACTTTAGTTTGTCTTGGCATTGCTTCCTGAAGACAGAACTTGAAGGTTGGGTTAGTTTGAGGTTTTACATCTACATTTGTAAAAATAATAAAAGTGGGATAGAAAGAAAAAGAAAGAAATAAAAAAGAAAGAAAGAAAGAAAGAAAGAAAGAAAGAAAGAAAGAAAGAAAGAAAGAAAGAAAGAAAGAAAGAAAGAAAGAAAGAAA